>VMBQ01000175.1:254032-261532 GCA_007657795.1 Dreissena rostriformis
GGGGGGGGGGGGGAGGGGGGCGTTTAAGTTTTGTCTTAATCATATGACTTTAGTAAAACCCTCTGAACACTCAAGAAATCTCGCGTGTTGTCCATTTTTCATGAATCTGACCCAGAACCTTAGTTCTAATGATATCTCGAAAACACAAATTGTTCCTATCCATTGCAAAACATGGCCACCGGGGTCCGGGCAGTTTTCCTTATAGGACTTTAGTGAAAGCTTGTTTATACTCTAAACGTCACATGTTTTGTCCAAGACATATTAAACTAGCTCAGAACATTTTTCAGGTGAGCGACCGAGGGCCTTTAGACCCATTGTTTCATGTACATTCGGGTGTTTCACTTGTTGATTTAAAGGAATCACGCGTTGTTGATAGTGTTTTTATGTTTTTATTTTACAGACTGCTTTCTGTCATATGACAAAATAGATAAGAAGTTTGTGATGTCCAAAAACAAGGAAGGGCGGAACTGTGTTACATTCCAAGATGTTGGGCGAGTACAAGGAACTGACCATCCAGATGGCGCACGCGCTTGTGAACTTGCGCATATGGACGCTGAAGAAATAAAACCACGTTCGCATAACTTCAATGACAGCGGATACGCCAGTAAGGTGGGTAGTCAAGAACAGGACATATGGACGCCCGACCCAACAAGTCCCATCATTTTGTCTGCGGACAATTTAGAAATGGACTTATCTATGATGTGAGCTATGTATTGGATATTGATATGGACGCCCCATGATGTGCGATTGTGTGCGTAGGATTTAAATAATGATTAACACTAATAAACGAGACAGCAACGAGGTTGTCTCATACATGTGGAGAGTTTATGATCATCTGAATATACTGTGGAATAAAGCTTGACACTGGTAAAAAACAGCTAAAACAGAGACTGACCAATAGGGTATGCCATTATTCCTGTGTATTAAATGTAAGAATAGGGATAGACACTTTAAAAGAAACTTCTTTAATTAAAAACCATTTTCATTGTGCTAGTGACAATTTATTTGTACATTACATTAGTATGTACGTAGTGATGGCAGAAGATAACGAATTATGAATGAACCTGTTATATACTTAAACGCAGAAAGGGCATTAAAATGAAAGTGTTAAGGGATTCGCATCATTAATGAATCGGGTCACATACATGTTTTTCCTTGTTAAATTAGTCTTTAAGCTTTTGGAATGTAAATTTTATTTTGACTTCGCCTTCAATGTGTATATCTACGTCGCATTTAAAAGTGTTGTTGTTGTGTTTTTTTAACATTTTATATGATTTTTAATTAACAGTTCACATGTTTATAATTGTCATGTACATATAGCTTATGTAGATGCATGTCAGTAGAGTTAATATTCTTGCCCTGTATTTATTTGTGTATGCATTATTTTGATTCTTGTATTTCTACTTGTATTTGTATTGTTGTCCAAAACTATTTTCTGGTAAAATGCACGTAAACATGTTTTCGATCCAAACATGTATAACTGAACTACATACATAATTTTAATAGAAATGTAATTTAAACCATATTGTGAAACAATATTGAACCATTGTTATTTACATAAGCAGTAGACCTGCGTTTTAAGTGTTAAGCTTATAATATATTTATGTTGATCGTTATAATTTCAAATATCGTATCTAGTTAGTTCTTCTTTATGTGATTGTTGTGCATTCGTGTTAATAAAATGTACGAATTGTAACTGATTTTGCTGTTGAAAGTTTTTTAATTTCTTTAAAATTAGAGTAAACAATCATTTACATAATCAGTTTAAAACTATGGAGGACATATCCTGCAATCCATCATGCTGATTACTTCCAAATCGCTTACTTTGCGAAATGGCATATTTATTTATGTAATCTTTCAACTCGCTAAATTGTACAAAACACCCAACTTATTGTTTCCAGTTTCTAACTTCAATTGAGCGTATATAATGTTTTTGAGGTTCAAAGTTCATTGCGGTATGTCGGCACTTCTTGCATGTTTGCTACATTCTTCGCTTGGAGCGAACCAGTCATCATGCTTGATGACATCCCAACTTTCAGTTTATTTTTACAGTTTATCTTTATTTAAGTTATACAATTAGCTATATTGTGGAAGCAGTTTAAACCCATGCTATAGCTTCTTCCAACTATCTTGAAACGATGAGTTCTAGTGTTCAAATGCCACTGCAACATGTTGTAACGTGTTGCAATATCTATCAATTTGATTTTTTTTATAAATCTAAACTTTTAGTTCATAGAGATATAATTGTGAGGGTGAGGGTGCTAGCGGTGAGGTCGACGTCGATTATTGTGGTAAATATATGATGATAATGATGGTGGTGGTAATGATGGATCGACCCCATGATTATAATTATGATGGTAGTGGTGGTGATGGTTCCACGAAGATGATGATTTTGATTATGTTGATGATGCTCCCACTACTGCTTCGTCTGATACTAATGATGATGATGATGGAATTGATGAATGTGTTTATGCTGCTGATGATGATGATGCTGATTCTGATGATATTAATTAAAGACATGATAGTGATCATGGCTGATGGCCAGCTATTGATGTGCTACAATAAGTTAAATCGTGTTTTGTCTCGTCATCAACTGCACATAGAAATATGTTAACATCCTATCATCGCGTAAAATATATCTTCTTTGTAATAATGTCATGTGTATATAAATTTTATAAAATTTCACAAATTACATATTTATATTTAAAGGTGTGTGGAGAATATGGTGGGAAAACACTATAAATCAACAACACAATAAACGGTGAATAAGTGAACAGCGACGTCAGGAACGATCAGACCGACACGAATAAGACGATGCAACAGTTTAACTATTTTTACTTGAAACTCAGTCACATTTCTTTTCGTATCAAATTATAACGTTAATTCAATGAACAAGACCTATTACAATTAATGAAATTGCTCAAAGCGATGATGTTTGCAGTGGTAGTGTGCGTTCTTCGAAGGGAAAGCACTGTGTACTGACTTTTTAAAATGACAATAGCGGCTGTATTTTCTTTTTCAAACTTGCATGTCACATTTTATCTCTTTTCACGTTTCACGTTCTGTCTGATTTAATAAAGTATACAATAGTAAATGTATGTGTCATCTGACATTGTCCAATTATATCTATTAGTATCAAATGTTTATCAAAAACAAAGTGTTCACACTATAGAACTTACAATTAGTCTGATTAAATCAAATGATATTGAAGATAGCAGTATGTAGTAAACACTTATGTTTTGTTAATGCACATTTGGGCACTCAGTTAATTCAAAAGAGTTACACCGCGAAAGCAAGCAAATATAACCAATAATCTGTTTTCTAAAATGTAAATTGTGTAAAGTTATCATAAGCCATAGTGCGATCCGTATGGTGAGAGATTCAATGCAATAAAGCATGATGCTTAGTTTAGAGGATATGTCTTCCATATTAAAGTCATTTAGTTCTATTCGATTATGCCGAAAGTATGCGGCATATAATAGACCCTTCAACACATGTCAATCATATTTAGATTTGACTGTTAAAGAATCATTTTTTTTTAGAATTTCATTTCGAGTCAAACAACTTTATGCAAATATCAACAAAGTAAAACTTGATATGCACCAACAGGAAACACCATATTATAAAATGAGGTTTTCAAATGTATGGCAATGAACCGAATTCCTAACGAGACAGATTGACAAGGAAAGAATTCAGTAGAAATAACAGACAAACCCATAACCCATTGGTTCAAACATATGCTTATGACACATAGTATAAATGTTTTTCAACCCAGTCATACATAGTTTCTGGTCCATTGATGTGTGAACTCAATTGAGTGTGCTAAATGTGCCAGTTATCCACACCTATAATCTAAACTGTCACACATTTAGACATGAATTACAGTTTCTTCCGGTGTGCACTTTACAGGCACACGTACACGGCGCACTAACCACGAATTGAATTATCGTATATATATATTCGTCATTCGTGGTTTACAGTCCCTTTAAATCAATCTCATATTATAGTAATAGCGAACTCGGACGTAAACACGCTTATAACACTCGTCTTTAGGATATACAGGATATTGGGCTAACAAACTTGTAAACCATCGGACTGTTCGTTGTTGATTTATAATTGTGCAACTGTAACAGTTCTATGTTTAAACACTTGGTGTAATTGGATGGGCAAGCTATTGGTTTATGACTCACCTTGCTGTATTTAAGGTAAGCTTCATTAGATTTCTTTGCTTGTCATATTTAAAATAGGGTTCAGTATAGAACATTAACTAAAAATATATTTACATTACATAATGGACAATGCCCAGTGTATTGTTTATGATAATCTTACTACGTTAATTTAAAGTTGAATTTTGCATGGGACATCTTTCATACAAAAATAACCGAAATTCAACATTGGTCATGCTTAGATAGGTACACACAAAATATCTATCAGTTTACACTATTTATGGATCTGTGTTAAAATAAATTAAGAGTTAAATGTATCTTAATTAAATTGTCTCCTCTCTGGATCAAAAGCCGAACAGTTGTGATTTATTAGACACCTTTACTCATGAACAAATGTGGTTCAAGTTCCTATCCTTAATGTACAAGCCCCTAACCACACCAATACGGAAACTAACATGTGTATTGTTTTACATCGTAAAGCCTCTCTATACGCGTAGCTACTGAGCGTTTGTAGCACAGATTACTTACTTTGTATACTCCGTTGGTCACATGTATTGACACAATCGTGATATTCGGATAACTCCGGAATTCTCCGTAAGATAATGTATGCGTATCAGTGCCTTTTTATCCAAAACTAGAATTAAACGGACGAGAGCTTTAATTACATGGTTTAGATGTTCATTAAGTTGAGAGTTTATCTCGATGTCATTAAGTTATTCAGATGCTGTTTCACGCGACAAAATGCTTGAATACAATTCAATATCGTTAGCATACGTTACTAATGAAGTTAAGTGTAAACGTATTTATTTTAGCTTGATAACATTTAAAGTACTTACTACTTATTTGAAACGCTCTCGATTCCGTTTCCTGGGCCTAGAACCAGTACTTGGTGTCTTTGAAGAAGATCTAAAGAACTTTCCGACAGTGGGGATCAAACCCGTAACCTCCCGGTCGCTAGGCGGACACCATATTCATTACACCACGGCGACCTTATAATAAACATCTTAGATACCATGAAATGACACCACAGAGGTATTTCGAGTGATTACAAATTTCATACGCAAAAAAAAAACGCATTCGAATACGAAATAGTTTTCTGTGTAATAAAGTTCATGTAACTACATTGCATAATTATGATGTCCTTTTAAAATGTATTCTGTGAATTGGGGCTTTTAATTTAATAAAATGCCAAGATACAATAGTATAATTTCATGTCAGGTTAAAGACCAAGCTAACTAGAACCAATCGCGCATGTTAATGTTTTCAATTATTAATTATAATGTTTCCAGTATCTCCAACAAGATCAATTTTACTCATACTTGCATCATTTACCACAGCAGAAGGTATGGACGCGTATGGACGCGTATATGGGACTTCCTGATATTGTAATGATGTTGATTTAACAAGTTGTGCTATGTCATACTTTTCGTGATTAGATAGGCATTACGATAAACGATATGTCGACATATGTACTTATTTCTTATTAAGGCGTTAAAGATTGTTTCCACATCTCAAGTAAATCCCGTTATCGCCTGAACGTGTATGGTATACGCCTGAACGTGTATGGTACACGCCTGAACGTGTATGGTACACGCCTGAACGTGTATGGTACACCCTGATGCTGTGATGATGTCAAAATTCTATGACGGCATGCTCTAAAAAGTGTCATGGCGTAAAAAAAAACTCAACGTGTTGACTACATTTTCACAAGAGCATGACGCCAAACATTATGTTGATTTGTCGACTAAGGATAAGATTTCAAGACTTCAAGAACCAGCATGTTGGTATAACAGCCTAAATCTCTGACGATATTTTATCCTTTAGCCTTCCTGTACACAACACAGAAATAGTTGAATATACAGGACGACTTAAGGACAAAATATCGTCAGAGATATAGGCTGTTCGCGGAATTTGCCAACTATTTGGTATGTTTAACATTTATAGTTTTATTCAACACAAATATGGTGTGATGAGGTTTTAATTTCATTGCTTCGTCATGAATGTTCGACTGGTTTAAAGGTATATTTGTGTGTGTAATCGTAACTATTCTAAGCCATCGGACACTTAAACATATTAAAACAAGTTCGTGTCCAAACATTTAGATACACAAAAATATGCCCATAAGTAAGTAAATAAAAGTATGTCCAAAAATTTACAGACACCATGAAATGATACCTGTTTCATCTACGTTAATATGTTTGATGTTGTTTTACAGACAAATACTCTGGTGTTGAACTTTGACCGTAGACTACACAGATTAGCATAAATATAATGAAATATGGACCTGTAATTATTAGAATTATTCTTCGTAACTAAAAGCTATCGGGTGAAAGCATTCCCTGGAGCGAGTACCCAAGCCTATTAACCCAAATAAAGCAAACGCAACGGGCCTCTGACTTCTGGTGTTCGTCTGCCAGGCTTTATTAACGTCATCCGTTTGTAAAACCACAGGCGTGATTTGTCATGTGATTAACGCAATTACCGCTTATATGAATTCGGAAACAATGCAACTGTCCAACAATTTAGAGTAATTAAAAATACGGGGAAATATGTGTTTCTGAAAAAAGTAAAAATTTGAATTTTACAAATTTTGAATCTTAAAAGAATAACACAATTTCCTGTTTGCCTATCCTCAAGGGATGAAAAGAAGTTGCACATGAAATTTTAGACGAATATCTGTTGTGTATTTTAAGAAACAAAGCAAACGGTTTGCGACATTTTAAGCCCTAAATTACAAAGTGTTTCTTGCATTTGAATATACATAGATTGCTAGATTGTAAATGTCTATTCGAAAATTGCATTGTAAACGATAATTTGAAATACCACAATTTGAACGTGTCACTATTCTACAACTGAATCTTGCCAAAATATATACATTAATGAGTCTGTGTATGATGTTGCGACGGTGATGTTTTTATTGCATATTCGGCTTGGGGCATTTTATTATAAACTAAGACTCGCATTTCTGTATTGATTCCGCTGAGACAATTCTTAAAATCCGTTGTCAATGTATTTTTATAAACATCGTCATATATCATTTGTTATTTACAAAGTTTAAGGGTGTGTTTTAGCTAAAACGCTTGTTGTTATTAAATGGCATGTTTTAAGTGCTTCTGTTTGAAGGGTTACTTGAACGAACGGAATCAATGTTCAGAAGATCACCAATTATGGCATACATAACAAATATATCGACTTCAATTTATTACTATTCAAATGCCAATGTGTATGTTTTAATCAGTAAGATGTTATTTGTATATACTGAAGATATTTATGAAGTGTTGTTTTAATTGTATCATAATGTACGTAATGACAGGTTAAAAAATAATAAAAGATT
>VMBQ01000175.1:266532-300390 GCA_007657795.1 Dreissena rostriformis
TCACTATACAATTTATTAGCAAAGTAAGTCTTCATGTGGGATTTTTGCATTTTCCCACGGGATTGTTTTTGTTTTCAAATGGGATTTTCTTTTTTTTCCATGGGATTTTTTGCAAACTTTCTGCATGGGATTTTCGTAAGAAAACATACGTTTGTTTATTCTTAGTTATGGATTTTAAGCATTGTAAAAGTATTTGTGTTGATTTGCTTTCAAATTTCTTTGATAACAAAATATCCCGTGTTTTACATGGGAACAAAATCCAATGAGAACACAAAAATCCCATGTCAAAGGCATCAAATAATGACAGATAAAAAAAATCATCAAAAAATGATCACAATAAAAGCATTTTATCGCAAACGTTATCTTAAAATATTTATATCTTAAATAAAAAAGTTACTTAAGGTTACTTAAAAGTTACTTAAGGTTACTTCTAGATTTGCTCTCGTAAACCATTTGTATTTAATTTTAAATTGCATATATATTTAGTATATTTTTTTTTTATTTGCAATGTACATGATAGTGTTATGGTTTTTTCGACACGTCTAGCAATATGATTTTGTATGTTATGTTCCATTTAATCGGTTATGTTTTTATGCCGAATAGCAATTTTCACAAACTCTTTTCATACACAAATACTGTTAGCTCTTCTATTTGCAATTAGGTAAAATAAATTATCTTAACGTTTACTGGTTAAAAGGTGGTATCCTTATTAAGTACCATTTGCACATGTTTAAGGTTTTAAGAAGAAGTGAAACAAAAGGCAAGGAGAGGTTCTGGTACTGGTATGAAACTAGCGCCATTCTGGCGCCGGACCCCAAAGGACATCGTAAGTTGTAATGTTAATTTTTATATTATATTTGAACCTTTAGCCGTTTACAAGGCTTGATTATTTGTACAATTGACAACTTACGGATATATGGATTTGCACAATGTCAAAATCTCTATGTTGTTCCGTAAATTAACAAATAATGATTTAATTAAATGTATTGCATACATATTTATTACACGCTATAATTATAAAAATTTACATTATACAAATTGAACAGAAGTAGAATATCACCGCCTCATAGGTCAACACGATGAATCCATATCCATTTGACATTTCATCAATATTGTAACTATGTTTTATGTTTAAAAAAACAAAATGTGTTGACTTTTGTAACACTGTGAAAGTGATTAAATAAAAACAATGGTAATGCTCATCTCAACTGAACAAGATGCTTATTGACGTTGCCTTCCAGGCTCACCTGATGTTTTGCAACCGCAATGTGCAGCAGTTGACGGAAAACGAACAGTACAACAAAAAGTCTATGCAATACCCAGCAATACTTCATTATACATGTTCATCGACGAGTCAGGCATTCGTGCTGTACCCATCGAGAAGGACGACCATTCCGGTATTTATAATATGGACTTATATTTTCTTTGATTTATTGCAAAAGTTACAATTTAACTTGAGTTTTCTTCCGTAAAAAAATATTAAAGAAGTGGAGTCTGTGTAAATTGTGCAAGTTGTTTTAATATTTCTGAAGCAAGTTTTAATCCAAATTATTTCTCGAAATCTTTGTATATGATCAGAAGGCTTTTGCCAGAAAACAGGTATAACATTTTTCGAACAGTTTTAATGATGACTGACACAAGCTCAGCCTGAATCCAAAAAAAAATCCATAAAAAAACAACGTAAAAATACTTTTCTTTTGTAAAGATCGGTTTGCATTTTATTTTTTAAACGTTTCAGCATGATTCTGCGAATGCTTCATAAGTAGGCATTACTTATTTGTTTCCAGAAATGCTGAAACTGTTTTATTTTGTTTTCTTTTTTTATTTAAATTGGTGCTCACATTGAATAAATTCATAGCAAAAAAATGATGCACACGAATAATCACGCAAATGTACGGAATAACCCTATCACGAGTACTTGTCAACACATTAATAATTTATCATTTTTATGTGGACGTCAACTTGGTATTACAACATGTTAGATGGCAAAGCAAAATATAGCAATTTACCTTAATAAAGATTATTGTGTAATTCTTGTTTGTTTGTGTTTTTTGGACAGAAAAAACATACTTAATAAGTATCGACATCTTTCATTTATTTGTAAAACGGCCTATTACCATTTATTATAGTTTATGTCAACAAGATTATCCAGTTCTCGTTGACCCCAGAAGGGTATACTTCACAAAAAGCATTGTGTGGCAAAGACAACAAATCTTACGTTCACATAGACGAACAGAGAAATGTATGCATTAGGGTAAGACCTTTATGATACTTTCGTTACGAACATCCCATAAACTGAACGTCCGCTTGCTTCTTTCGTTACGCACATTTCATAAACCGAAAGTTCGGGTGCTACTTCCTTTCGCACATTCCATTAACCGAAAGTCCGGTTGCTGCTTTCGTTACGCACATTCCATAAACCGAGAGTACGGTTGGTTGCTCAAAGAATGCATAGTTCATGTGAGGATATTTCGTTAAAATATGCATGCAAACTAATTAGGTAAACGATGATGTATGTCATCATAGCATGGTTTGTTACGAGAAGAGAAAAATAGGATTTTTGTATATTCTGAAGATTAAAAGTGCAAGATTTGAAATACCGAAAGCGCGTGCCTCGTAAGATCAACCTCTCTAGGATCGTTATTTACTCATATCATGGTAGTTGATTTATTATATAATTCTGCATTAGGGTGTATCACTGCGATAAATAAAAAGTGAGAACAAAAAGAAAAGAAAACGTACATGCTACAAAAACCATATTGCGTTTTTACCTGCTCCTGTTAGCTTCATCCTACATACATATACGTTTATCCGGATGGGTGTAATTTTGTAATGTCCGCTTGTTGCAAGGATGAGTTAATTAATCTCTTAAAGCAGAACACTCTCATTCGGGTTAACTTGTTAACGTATGCAGTTACTGGTGCAAGGATTATGGATTATTTATTTAAAACACATTTTTAAAGTTTGAAAGTATTTGTTTTATTTTTGTTTCTTGACCTACACCTTACACTCCGCATATGATAGCCCAATCATTGGCTTACAGTTGTTTGTCGCAGAAATGAAGTTTACTCCGTCTAATGTATATAAAGACGTTTCAACAATTATTAATAACATACAAACTAATAAACAAGTAAATTTAATTTGGCGAATGTTTTCTGCTTTTGGTATAGGAGGAACCAACTTGGTTCGATAAGGGAAAACATGTTGGCGACGACGACAGCTTTGGGACAAACGGTAAGTTGACAGCCGATCTGTATTAAGCTTTGAAAATGATACCTGTTTGTATTTATTTTTTAATAACCATGCGTTTGTGATTTCACAGGTTATTATCTGGTATTTGACCGAATATCGCAGAAGTTTGCAATGGTCGCAACGTGTGACAATCAGAAAACAGTCGAGACATTCAGAGGTTACAGACTTAATAAAGGGCTGGATTCTACGGACGACGCATGCGCGTTGAGAACTACATCCTAAAGTGAACATGGATATTCTAGCTACTTCAGTAGTCCAGTGAATAAAGCACGGACGCACCACGACGTCTTTCCGCAAAGCCCCATCTGTCTTTCTGCTGATGACCTAGAAATCGACCTCTCTATCATAGTCGTAGAAGAAAAAGACGAAGAGAAAGAAGAAGTCGATGATGAACTAGAAGAAAAAACAACAGGATAATAATACAAAGAAAACGAAGACAAACAAGACGGTAAACTCGTATTGAACCCTTACATTACTTACTTGTAAACGCATAAAGCTCGTTATGGTTTGTTTCAATGTTTTATAAAATTTAATTGAAAACAAATTGGGTCACTATGCTAACTCAAAATAAGCGATAACGACCAGGAAACCTTTCGAAAATATTGGACGACATTTAACATATCTTTTGTTTTGTGGTGTAAAAGGTTTGATTATTATTTTACAACGAGTCTGTGTTTGTGTTAACTTCTGTTTTGCATGTAAAAATCGACGTTTCAAAGTTATAAATAGCGATGAATATGAAAAGTATTTAAACACATAAATAAGATCGTGTATAGACATTTAAGTATCTGCTTTGTTTCCCCGTGTATGACGATGTTTTCCTGGAGATGCATTACGATGATCTTGCATGGGTACATATTATGATCGGTTCTGAATTGTTGTTATTATGAAGGATTGATGATGCTTGTATTCACCTTATAACATTAAAGTCGCAATTATGTGGTTATACAAGTATTTATCCATTGATTAATTGAATTGTAAATAAGGTTCTTTTTTTTTATTGCTGATTAACTAGTATTGCAATATAACGAGGTAAATGCTTATTTACAAATGTATGCTTTGTGATTGATTCTTGAGCAAAGGTGAGGTTAAGCATGTTTTAATATTGAAAACAATAAAACTCCAGAATCTTTTGCAGGAGATTTATTCACTTTAAAGATAAAAAATTTATTTTTAGTACTGTCGACTGTGTGTTGTCCTTCATTTTAACGGCAATTAGTAACCTGTCATAATAAAAGACT
The DNA here is from genome assembly GCA_007657795.1 of Dreissena rostriformis. NCBI lineage: Eukaryota > Metazoa > Mollusca > Bivalvia > Myida > Dreissenidae > Dreissena > Dreissena rostriformis. The sequence continues at coordinate 271,026 of VMBQ01000175.1, forward strand.
AGCGGATGCTAAAACTTTCTCCATTGACAATGTTTCTTGAGTTTCGTGATTTCTGTAAATAACCAGCATTTACACATGCCAACAAATCAAATTTTTGTTTTGTTATTTGCATGGTTGAGTGTTATGTAAATAACCCTTGTTATTTTTCTTTATTTAATGCTTTCCGGTGGGTTATAGAGAAATATCAGTGAATTAAAACTGATAATTTCACTGTTTCAAACAATCAAAATTATCAGTGAAAATTATCGATAATTTTCACTGTGTGAAATGACGTCATTATTTTGACGAAAAAGCATGAAAAATAAAGAAAATTTGTTGGATTCGGTGGAATATCGATTTTAATTCACTCGTGATCATAGAAAATATATATTTTCACTCGTGGCTGCGCCACTCGTGAAAATATTAATTTATATGATAACTCGTGAATTGAAATCGATAATCCACCGAATCCAACAAATATCCTCTATTTATTGCTTTATACTATACATTCATATATTTCCAGTAGGCCAATTTTATTAAGAAACTATTGGACATGTACAAAATATATTATTTTCATTAACAGTATGAATGTTGTGTAGAAATCTATTTGTGTTAGCACTGATACATTCTTTTCTTGGCAGAATCTTTGCAAATATTCTTGCTGTTAAAAATGTATTTTTAAAATGTGCGAATGTTTGGTAGTTTGGTAGATATTCAGAAAAAAATGAAGTAAATGTTTTGTACTATTTTTGATAATAAATTTTATACTAATGAAATTTATCAATGATATCAAGAAAGTATTTAGTTTTACTTAATCACCCAATCTCAGTCCCGACATTTAATTAAAAAAAAGTACCTGCAGCAGAAGAGTGCTGACTTCTACCACATGCGAATATCATTTAATAAAGCATGACGTGGTTATTTTAAGTCGAATAGTTTTGTTTTGACTTTTGATGAACATCTGACGCAAATGTAATTGTAAATTTTGCTTTGCGTATATGATCACAAAAACCAATGCTGGGAAAACAATAATATTCCTGGCCGGGGTATAACACGCTCAAAAGGGCCACGCAATGAGCGGATTCGTGAACTACATGTAACACTCTTGCACCAGAACTCACAGGGGTCACAGATTCGATCTCCATCTCAACCCCTTATCTAACTCGACTTTCACAAGAGACATTAATCGGAGGTGTAGAGTACTAGATGCACCAGACCGGGAACTAAAATACACTGTTTTGTCTCAGGAACGGAACGTTGGCTAAACCCAACACTATTCCTTGTAACCCAAGTAACACGTCGTCTTAGGGAGATATCCATATGGGAGGATTTCGTCACACTCGATAAACCTATATACCTCACCTTACCTCAAGGACTAGCTAGCTAACATATTGATCAATGCTTTGAAATGGTTCGCTATGTTGCCTTACACTGGGAAAGTTAGGTTTTTTTAATTAATTTAAACGTTGCAGGTTAGAATTATTAGATTCATTCTTTTGTATTGGTCAATCACATAATTTATGTCGACCTTAAGCAAATTCAGGATATGAGTAAGCATAATTATACATGAGTTCTGATTCTGGTCAAACATTTGGTCCGCAATATTCGTATTGACGTTAAAAGGGATACAGTGAATTTATGTTTGATTAATGATTTTGTATCAGAAGTTAAACAAAATAAAAAAAATATATTCACAACCCGTTAATCTGTAGAAAATGTATTAATGATAAACAAGAAGACGGAACAAAACACTTTCGCTTGCATATTGTGGATTAAAAAGAAGTGGATTTAAGTACATTTATGTTAATGCCAGACAAGCTGTACGTGCATATAATTTCCTTGTGGTCAAGAAGAAATGAATAGGCAGTGAACGAACCGAGAGGATTGTCCCCATTGAACAGTGTGTGCAAGTGCTTATAAAGGAAGTTATACCGCGGAATGAATGGGTAACTGAAATCTAAAGCAACAGACCTCGTCAGCATAAATTCAGCCATAGTATATAAACGATCGCCTTATCACTCTTTTTCTGTAACCAGCGACCTAATGCAAAGACTTTATTACATTTATAACTTGTTCATCAGCAGATGTTTGAGGAGCAAGGAAAATACACGTTGACAGGTACACTTTTTTTATTAATGGTCAAATGGTTGTTTCAATTAAAACCTGCTTCATCAAAAATGTTTATAACTATGTACACTTGTTTTTTAACATCTTATAAGCATCTGTTGACATTTTAACACAAACTTACCAATTGCGTGGCTTTTTCGTTTGTTAAATACCTTGTTAGTATAAAATGACGTTACTTGTTCGTCGTGTAAAGATTCGAACTCCTTCAGAGTAACCTCGCTTTGGGTGAAACGATAGACATTTGCATTCAATAGACCAAACTTTTTATTTATGGTTTGCAGTACAGAAAGTTACGTAACATAAATACATTAAATCGTATAAAATTATTTAAAAAAAATATTGACCGTCATCAAGTGGTGTTAAATGGCGGCAGGAATATAATAGAGCTATACGCAGAACCAGATGTACCTGTGTGCGGTAAGCAAATTGAATGATTTATATATTTTTTTGAAAATTAAAGAATGCTCCCTGTTTCAATACATATACTGAAAAAGCTCTGACCTTCGTTGTTCATTCATGTCATTTCATATAAAATAATTCCACGAAAGAATGCCGAGTAATCCACCGTTGTGCCCCTAATCTCGCACTGGTCGCCCATCGACGTAGAGCGTGTCGTACGCAATCCATGATCGCTTGCCTTTCGCTCTGGCCTCCTTCATCTTAGCAGATTGTGACGCATGGAAACCACTTCCGGTGGAAACTTCTCAAACACATTGAATCCGATACCATTTAAGTGTTTCCACTGGAACCGCACTGTTTCGCTGTCTTTGAAAAAAGGTGAACTTGGCTATGACAGAGCGAATCTTTCCACGTGCGTGTTGTCCCGACGATCGATGGACCCTCTCGAACCTGATAGAGTCCGCCGTTTCTTTTGCAACCTTGAGAGCATCGTTTACATGTTTCCTCAAGATTCTCTCCGTGGTCTCAGGTGATTCGTTTTCCACTTCCGGCACACCCGTACATATTAGATTGTTCCTCATACTTTTCGACTTGCTTTATGAGATCATCACGAAGGCTTTCCCGTTCGCGCTCAAGGTCGTCTTGCCTACTTGAGACCTGTGCGCTGCGATGTCAGCGCTCTCTGAGATGCTTTCAATATGTCTACAATAATTTTCTAAACAAAACAACCTCAAACAAAAACAACGAACATAAACAACAGTATTGCCGGGACGAGAATATACTTTTTTACATTTTATAATTGTTCGCCAAAAGAGCATATTCATGTCTACATATATATTGAATCTGTTGAGTAACATGGGAGTCCAACTTTCAAGTGTTAACAGAGTATTTGCGATTAAATCGGGTTATATTGTGGGGCGAAAGACAAATCATGTTTTACTCCCGATAAAGCATTCAACAAGCTGAATACAACGTAGCCTCGTAGGCGTTTATTGTTTGCACTGAGACGATATTATCTTGAAACTATCCCATAATCTTCTAGAAGTTGTTCTTATCAACAAAATGTTTAAGATTGAAAAGGAAAAACCCAAGAACATAGCAAGTTTAAGTACAGGTAGGCGAGTTCGTGTCTACATATATTGACACTGTTTAGTAACATTGAATTCCAACTTTCAAGTGTTAACAGAGTACATGTATTTGCGATTAAATCGGGTTATATCGTGAGGTGAAAGACAAATCATATTTTAATTCAGATAAGACATTCTACAAGCTCAAAACAACGTAGGCGTGTTTTGTTTGCATTAAGGCGATGTTATCTTGAAACTATCGATTAATCTTTCTGAAGTTGTTTTTATCAACAAACTGTTGAACTTTGAAAGCGGGGATCCCAGTTACATTACACGGTTTAGTACGGGTAGGCGAGTTAATTTAAAGACTGTAAACCCGGTTAAACATAAACACAATGCAGAAACTAAATACTATATTGTTCTAAGATTGAACACAAGCGAGCATTGTAATAAACATATCCACAAATGGACATCATAATTTAGTTACGTCAATAATGCATTTTAATCGAGAACATCAATATTATTGATAATTTAACAATTGGTGTATGTGCATTGTTTTCAATGGGTTACATGGGCTTAAAACGATATTTGTTTGTTTTGGTCGCTTACCGGTTTTAATTTACGACAAAGGCTTATAAAGGACGACACTTTCTGCCTAAACTGGTTTTTCGCTCAGAGGAAACGTCCTTTCAACAAAACATGCTATAAAAGCGAAAAGTGTCGTCACTGAAAAGCCTGTGCGGACTGCAGAGGCTTATCTGGAACGACACTTAACGCACATGCATTGAGCCCAGTATTCCAAAAACAAGGCTCTTATAATTAAGTCAGACTCCAGCCGTACAGGCAGGAGATACCTGTTAATTATCAGCGTGAGGTTTTTTAATTATGTGAAACTGGCCAATTTAGATGGGGTAATCACGTGACAAACAAGATGGCGAAGTCAATGCCGAGACAGGTATTTTTCACCGTTGTATACCCTTTATAACTTGAATTAATTGTTCAAATGGCGATCAATTTCCAGCCATACCTGCAAGAAAGTGATTAGCGTCTATTTCTTATTGAAATATATCGACTTTACTCGCTGCGGATGTTCTAAGTGGAGCTGTAATTAGGTCCCCCGCTTAGAAATTTCGCGGTGAGTAAAGTCGAGATATTGAGCGAATATTAAGACGAAACATACGCTAATGACTTTCTTGCTTTTATGGCTGAAAACTGAGCGGCATTTAAAAAAATATAAAAGAAATGAAGGGTATAAACGGCGAAAAATACGTGTCTCGGCTTGGACGTCGCCATCTTGTTTGGCACGTGACTATCCCCTCTGCAATTCCAAACAAATATGAATCCACATGTAACTCAAACAAACACCAATTAAAAAAAACTGGGGTCACCGTCTAAGAACAGTCAGTACATAGAGAAGAATGTTATTGCTGTCCTAAAAATGTGAATTTGGCAGACCGGAGGTTTTAATGTTGTGGACAGTATGGAAAGACCAGGTGGAGGGGGGGGGGGCATGCGTATAAGAGAGCTGACTGTGTTAGAGTGAGGTTAGTTGGAACTGACTTAAAAAAAAATGCGTCGTTTTGATGATTTTCGCTAAGGAGTAACTTGTATTTTCACTCGATAAGCCACTGTATATTTATATTTACGTACAATGAATACTTCCTTTCGGCTCTACGGTGTTAAAGCTTCCCTCGGTTTTTTGTTTCAAGATCGAAGACATTGGAATAAAAAAAAATTGACTGAAAACCGTCCACGAATGTGTTGTTTACTTACGTGACATTCGAAGAAAACACCGCAGAGCCGAAAGACCATGAAATAACATAAATTGAACAACACAACATCTTTATATTGGTTTCACTAATAAAGATCATGTATAACCTAGATTTACCTTTGGGAGTATTGTTGAAATATTGATAGGATCTCTTAGATGACAGTCAATATTTATTTATCGAATATATGGGTTGAGATTGATTTATCGAATATATGGGTTGAGATTGATTTATCGATTATATGGATTTATACTTATTTATCGAGTCTATGTGTTGATATTGATATATCGAGATTATGGGTTGATATTGATATATTGAGTCTATGGGTTAAGACTGATTTGCGAATCTATATGTTGAGATTGATTGATCGATCCTATGGGCTGAGATTGATATATCGATTATTTGGGTTGTGATTGATTCATCGATTCTATGGGTTGAGATTGATTCATCGATTCTATGGGTTGAGATTGATTTATCGAATATATGGGTTGAGATTGATTTACCGAACATATGGGTTGAGATTGATTTATCGATTCTATGGATTGAGATTGATTTATCGATTATATGGGCTGATACTGATTGATCGATTATATGGGTTCAGATTGGTAATCGATTATATTGGTTGATACTGATTTATCGATTCTATTGTTTGTAATTGATGTATCGATTTTATGGGTTGGGGCTTATTTATCGATTCTAGGGGTTGAGATTATTTTATCTTTTCTATGGGTTGAGACTAATTGATCTTTTGATTTGACTGTTTGATTCGCTTGATTGATTTTCTATTGATTAATACATCATTATAAATTCATAAATGTATTCATTTGTGACAATAATTAAGAATAATAATTAATTATGTGAAAACTTTCAGGTATAAAAATCCATACATATTTAACAATTATTTTATAATCAAGTTCTGCTTCAATGTATATAATCGATAAAACCCATATTCATTATAAAAGGCAACGCCGACAATGATTTATTCATCGACTTGACAAACAGCCTTTAATTGTTTAAGCATAATAAACTAGCATACGGGGTTTCCCAAAGCTATTCATTCCTCACCTTATATTGACTCGTTCAACAAAAACCAAAGTTTACAACGCGATGGCTTAGATAAGAAATCGTATGCCTGCAAAATTAGATCTGGAGTTTTGGAAAAATATTCCGATTATTCAGTACTTTTCTTTAACAATAATATGTATGTGACTGGCGTGTGATAAAGTTTTGATTCTTATTAGTTCGACAAGGATCTTGGCCGCATTTAAAGGTATTTCGGTTTATATTTCCTCTATAACTTTCAGTTTCACATGTTTTAATCTGTGTGAATATTTTCGTCAGTTATACCGTGGCAAATATACTAATATGTATTCTCCAACATCGTATCTTTATTATGTTATTGATGTTGATGTTGTGGATGATGACGATGATGATGATGATGTTGATGATGATGATGGTGGAGTAGGTGGTGGTGATGATAATTATGATGACGATGATGATGGTGGTGGTGGTGGTGGTGATGATGATTGATGNTTATTTGTTTTAAATCGACGGCTTATTTTGTTTTATATTCATATAAACATGTCAGTATGTATTGATTACATATTTTATATGTTAGATTTGTTATACCGAGCCTTCTTGTAGTAAAATATGTTATAATATTTTCTTTACGAGTGCAGAAATTTCAGTTTTAGTTGCAAAACGTTATAAACGAAATGTACATGAAGTACAGCTATGCACACTAAATACAACAACTTCGTATACATAGTCCCTTTCTGACGAAAACTCTTAACGAACACTGTGCTCTATTTTTAGAATACATGAACTACTTGACCTGATATAAACCTTAATCGGCGGACTACTTTTTGGACAACGTCTGATCAACAATATTGTTGAAATAAACACTTTGTATGACGTAAATCAGTTCACAGATTGCTGCATTAACAGTTAACACAATTTGTTAATTGGTCTGAAATTAAGCAACATCATTTATATCTATAAACACATTATTCCTTACTCAGTTTCCCCATTGTAAAATCTTATAGTCCAATCCCTGTTCTATAAAACGCCCCTTGGTGCAAAAAGGTAAAATGTGTAATTGAAATAAAATGTCACATGTTACCTTTTTGCACTAATGTTGTGAATTAATATTTATATGCCACGAAGTTTACAAAGGTTCCCACGATTTGGGTTATAATATAAACCCACGCGTGGGCTCAAATACTTAAAAGTAGCGCGGGTTCTCCCAAATATGTAAACCAAGATCTTATCTGATTAAACAACGACTTGACTTACTTCGGAATGAACTATATTTTGGTTAAAACCACTGACATGTAGACACAAACAAAGCTGACACGCTTACAATCATTTTAAAATACTCGTCAATTGTAAATAGTTCAACCGTTACAGTTTAAAGGTAATTATTATTGGTGGATAAAACGAGTCTGTGTTATTTATACCTTTATACAAGATGAGGTTTTCTAAAGTTGCAAAGATCCGGATAGACGCCTTTTTAATGTTATTCAGATCGTTAAAAACTTTGGAAAAACCCATCAAAAAGGTACAATAAACGCTGTCCCATTTTATCCACCAATGCTTCTGAGTTTGAGTATTTGTATAAAGGAAAATGGAAAACTAAGACCATGCGAAGGGTTGTGAGTTAACGACAAAGTCTGAATTTGGTGTATAAATTACTAATATATCGCTTCATTTATCTTTTTTTCTTCTGATCTACTCAAATCAATAAACAACAAGTGCGAATTAAACTAGGATCATTATGAGAACAATAACATTGTTAAAACAGGTTTTCATTTTGATATTTGTATGTTCTAAAAACGCAATCGCGTAGTTTAATTTATGCTTTCCGGTGGTTTATAGAGAAATATCAGTCAATTTAAACTGATAATTCACTGTTTCAAACAGTGAAAATTAACAGTGAAAATTATCGACAATTTTCATTGTTTTTCCCGGATCTATTTTGGCAAAAATTCTAAAATAATTTTTTGTAAGCATACAATGCAATTAAAATTTGTTGGTTTCTGGGAAATATCGATATTAATTAACTCGTGGTATATAAAAAATATGTTTCTATGATTACTCGTGAATTTATATCCAAATTCAACACATCTATTTGTTATATTTCTTGCTAAATCCTTTAGGTGTGTATTTGGCCATTTACGCGTTGATGAAACACTTGGTAAGTCTTAACGTACATGTATTGAGAAATGAAGTCACATTGTTTTTTGAGTGGTTTGTTCGTGATGCACGTGTCCTGGAAACTCCTTAATGTGAACAGATATAAGTAAAAGATTGGATCGTTAATTGATAAACAGTGACAGATGCAGATAATTATGTTATGAATTTGTTTTTATTCCTTTTTTCGAACAATAACACTATCAGTTTTTTTTAGGTTCTTATGCAGGATAATTTAAGATCATTAAGTAAGTTAATGTTTATGTTTGCTTTTGCTCTGTTTTTTGTTGTGTGCTGTGTTTTACTGTTTGACATCACGACCTAACACTAATACTTCTTTCCTGGCCAAACTGAAGTGTCATTTAATATACAAAATGAATGTTTAGGTCAAATGTGTTCATACCTTTCTGAGATGTTTTGTTAAGAAACACGGTGGTTAACATAAATCTATGTAAAGTCAGAGGAATATGTGTGGTCTTAAATATTTACTTTTTTATTTGTTCACACGTTTAAGACACAGAATAGTAAACCAATATTAACCAGAGTATCCATTGTAATATCAGAGCGAAAATAACACACTTAGATATCATTTTTTTAGATTGCTGCCAAACTTCTTAAACAAATACCAAGTAAGAAATACGTTATGTCGTCCAAAGGAAGATTGCCGGATGGGTTTGGCTTTACACCGGAAACATATAAATATCGACCTGATGCCCAAACCCCTAAGCGCTGTACGAGAACAAGAAGTAAGACCGAGCTAAAACGCAGTTTAACAGAAGAAATGGTTGAGTGTTCTATTCAGAGGCCGAAAAAATCGAAATGTCAGAAAAACAAAAATATCCTTCCTTCGGATGCGGGCACCACAATCATCTCTAGGCTATATGAAAACGAGGGCCACCAAAGCGAGCCAAAGGCGAAGACGTTACAACCCTTAGTTTTGCCTGGACATGTTGAAATTAAGGTCGACCAAAACGTGGAGATTGATGAGTTACCAAGTCCTCCACCAAGTCTTTCATCAGAAAGCGGATATGATGAAGGGACGGATGATGCTACGAGTCAAACGAAGAAGCCACTCGCAAGGGCGGATGCTTTTGATAAGGACGTTTGTATTGAAAGTATTGAAATGGACACAATTCTGACCAGCAGTGTCCACGATCGTACAATCTCTCCCAATCCTAGGCAAATGCCACAGGATTATATTGACGCTCGACCTAAAGATCAACCGTCCGCACCATCTGGCTTAATTATCAAAACAGTAAGTAATTTTTCATTTTTATTTTATTATTCGTTGATTTAAGGTTTCAATAATTGATTTATTGATGTTTAGCTCATCTGAGGACGAAGTAATAAGGTAAGCTTATGTAACTTGAGAGACATACGTGAAATGTTATTAATAATAGTTCAGTTTACTTGCGTGTATCATTTTTGCGTCTTTTGTATTCGAGGCTCGATTATTTGTATGCCTTCTTTCGAAGAAATGAGCATTAAGTAGACAAACAAAAAGTCTGTCCGTCTGTATGACTGTGCGAAATTGCCTGCCTCAGCCTTAACTTTGCCTTTTATTTATGGATTTTGAAATATGTTTTTGCACATGAAGGACTCGTCTGCCTACCTCTAAATTCGAGGTCACACTTAGTGGTTTAAAGTCAAATTTGACCATTAAAAGGTTGAAACTTAGTGTCACAGAAATGACTATGCCACATAATGAGCGATTATGAAATAACTTTGCTCAAAAGTAAACCAACATAAGACGATGTGTCGCGTGTAACAACCGTCTCCTTCCTCAAAGTTCAAGGTCACACGTAAATGTCAAAAGTCGAATTTAGCCTAACAAAAGCTTGAAAATTCAAGTGTCCACCATAACTTTGCCATAAACTGATGGATTTTGACATAACTTGGTACAACTAAAATCCAATTGAAGTTTAATTGACCTTAAACACAATTATTAGATTTGTACAAGTTTTTCACTCCTGGCAATCTGTCTGAAATCCTTTTATAGTTTCTTGTACTTTTTGTGTAATAGCTAGCACAAAAACACGCAGTCAAACATGTTTGCATAGGACTGCGAAGAAAAGGATAGCGTTGAAGTTTTAAGCGTATTTCATGCGTGACACCGAATTATTTACAAAAATATTAAGCGTAAATAGCAATTGACGTTATAAAAACACAAATCAACTAATTCAGCAAAAAACATCAAATTTCGCTTAAAATTTAATTACCATAATTTAAGATTCAAATTGTAAGTTTTAACCATGAAAAATTAATAACCCTAAATCTATTTAAAGGTCGTTATTTTCAGGACACGTCCTTAAAGCTTACTGAAAACAGTTCAGATTACAACGTTGTGACAGCGTCGTCTCTGATTAGCCTTTGCGGACAGCACAGGCTAATATCGGACGTCGCTTTACGCACATGCATTAAACCCCCTTTTCACAGAGCGAGGCGCATATAAAATGTACGGGAAATAATGATCCTGCATTGGTTGTAAAAAGTTATTGTATTGGCCTGTTTGTCGATGTCGAACTAGGCGCTGCGTTTACAATTCATACATGCTATCAATGATTTTGTTTGTGTTATAAATGTCTTTTGTTGTAGATATGTTTAATTTCTAAACAGTCATGTGTGTGGTCGAAAAAACAATGGAGTGTTTCTAAAGTACTCACTTGAATAATTTAATGGATTATTGAGACAACTTATTACAAAACAATAGATCGAATATATTGCTCGTTTACAGGACATAAGTGTGTGTATTGTGATTAATTCTGGGCTCTCAGTTCACTTGGCCCTGCGTTTAAACATGTTTGAATCCGAAATGGTTTGCATCAGTCAATTCATTTTTTGTTTTAACACATTCTTATCAGAACAGAACAGAATAGTTTATTTTGACTTAAGCATGTAAAGCTCATCGTCATTAACATACATATACAATAACAACATGCGTTTGAACTTTATACAAAACATACATCATTTTGAGGAACAATTAATTTAAATAGACAGGAAATAAACAGGTTATCATGTAATGTATAAGCAATCGATAAAATACCAAGCTAGCTGGTGATTATCTGACTTTATGGTTAATTTTCTGAAGTTTCACTTCTCATATTTAGACACAGGAAGCTGCTGGTGTTAAATGTGATCTTAAAAAATTACGTGAAGTGTCGTCCCAGATTGGACTAAACTGGTTTTTCTTTTAAAAGAGAATTTATTTAAACGACACATTCTGTAAAAGCGGATAGTGTCGTCCCTGATTAGCCTGTGCGGAATGCACAGGCTATTCTGGGGCGACACTTTACGCACATGCATTTAGCCGAGATGTCCCAGATCAAGGCTCAAATAATTAAACAAAGTCAAGAGACTCTTGAGTGATCAATAATATGCAGTGTATAATGCGTTGTGCATGCAATATACTACAGATATGTGATACGTACTTATGGCCAGGTTTATACTATTATCAGTCTATGTGTTTGTTAGGCATTAGATGCATGTTATTTTGCTTATTGCTGCAAGGTATGTGTACATTTAAATGTTCATATCCAACGAAACGATGCATGCGTTGCATCATTAATTCCGCTCGACTGAATTCAAAATATTTCATTCGCTGAATGAAAGTTAAACACGAGAACTCAGTCAACTTAAACGTTAAATGTTGTTAAGTCTTTTGTATCAGCTAGTACTAGCATGTTTCCACAATTAATTGTTTTCAAGTATTTAAAAAAAAAAACCTACCTAAAATATAAACTAAACTACAGTCGATTAAACACACTGGTATTCAAAGTTTATTCCATTTTTCAGCGTTATCAAGGTAATCAATACTGACCTACATACGGGTCTCTGTTTACGAAAAATGTGATTACTCGTATGTTGTAAAGCGTCAGCGTTTTCAGAAAATCTCGTTCAGGTTTATTCAGGAGTGGTGTTCGTAAAATCGGGAATGTTCATTGTTGATCAAGCTAGATTTAAGGGGTTAATATAAGAGATTGTTGAAATTACTGCTGTTGACAAAACTAAACGAGCACTGACTATGTTATCATATTGGATTTGCAAAGTGGATAATTGATTAAGTCTTAATTGTCAAATTGATTTGCAAAGTGGATAATTGATTAAATCTTAATTGTCAAATTGACAGGCATGTTAAATGTTGTTTTCCCTTTAAATTGTTCTTGTGCAGAAACGCTTAGATGTGGAACAAATTAAGGGTATTCACGGAACATAAAATGCCTGTAATTCGTTAAAAACATATTAATGTATTGCTGGTGATTTTTTTACAGTGATTGTGCTTTAGAAAATGTTTGAAAGGTTGTATTATAAAACGGTTTAAACAAGACTATTGATTACTATACTTTGATTTATTAACAATAAATGTGTCGGGGATTTAGTTAAATCTTATTCGTGAAGGTAAATAATGCAAAAAAGAAACAAAGATGGAGTCAATTGACCCTTTAGTGTCGTTCTCGTGCGAGTCATTAAGAACAAAAAGACCACTCAAGAGAAATATTGCTTTGGAAATAGATGAAAATGAAGTGAAAAGGCGGCGTTTTCTTATTAGACAAGAAAACAAAGTTCTCGGAGATAAAATTGCTGTGAGCAAGTTTGTGCAAGACAATGATGAACTCGTGACAAACGGTCAAAACGACGGTATGGATATCACAAATTCAATATCTACTCCTCAACGGATTACTTGTAGTAAACACACTAGTCTATTAGGTAAAAGTGTGGAGAAAACGAACGGTATTTTCGTGGACAGCTTGGATGAAATCTCGGGTAATGACAGAAATAAGACATCGGCTGTCTTTGAGCGTAACGACTCCGGGTATTCCTCACACGAGGACGAAGATGACGTCATATTAACCCATAATGTGCTTACGTCACCAATATATCCGCCGTTGTCAAATGCGAACTCGGTATGGGCTAAACAGTGCGATGCATCACAAACCGGAGACATTAATTTTAAAATACAGCAATACGAATCTTTCATCAAGAGTGTAAGTCGCCCTAGTTAAGTTTATAGTGTGTATGTGTACAAGTTTGCATCAATGATTTTCAAATCATTCTGAAGAAAAAGGCAATATCACTTTAAGCTCCACCAAAATATAACCATGAGCAAGAAAACACATTAAAATCGTAAACACCACACATATGTCGTTATTTACATCGACTTAATGTTTATGCAATTATGTATAATATTTACTGTCGTAGATTTGTGTGTGAGAAAATAGTATTAAACTTATCGTCTGTCAATAATATGCTGTGTTGTTTTAATCTTAAAGTTAAGTTCAACGCGTTTTACATCCGGTTGGTAACTGTCGTGTTATTTTTTACATTCACGAAACATGCACGCTTTTAGGTCATCCGTTCTGATTAGACAACATACAGACAAACATGTCGTGTTATATTTTACTTCTTCTGAGACTTTATTTCGCGAGTATGCACAGTAATAGTGCAGTATTTACAACTTAAGGACTATTGATGGACGATTTAATTAAATTAAAGAAAACCATTCTTGCATTAGATGGAAGGTGCTCATTTACTTGTAACACAATTTGTCTTCTGGTTACTTTTACACGCACAGTGGTCAATCGATTTCGCAATNGACGGACGGACAGACAGACGGATAAACGGACCGACTGACGGACAGTTCAACTGCTATATGCCACCCTACTGGGGGCATAAAAATGGGTTTAACTGTTTACAATTAAAACAAAAGTTTTTTAGTTTTTTTTTACCTGTAAGCACAAACATTATTTAATCTTTTTAATTTGAACAAAAAATATGGCAAAGCTATGAAACTAGGTTTTCAATGTTTAAGACTATTAAGATAGTGCAATCAACAGCTAGGAATTTATGTACCTACACACAACATTTTAGTGAAATATCTTCATCCGAACTCACGTTATTAATTGGAAACTGTTTTTCTATTTTTAAGCAAACAGCAACCTTGTATTTTTCAAACCTGCCTGAAAAATAACTCCTTTCTAGATATCCATAAAAGCTTGCTATATGCAAAGTTCCATTACGATTGGTCAATGCAAACTAATGTTATTGACTGGAACAACCTGTTTGACAACGCCCGCCCAACATACCCCAATCTTATAACCAAGTTTTTTTCACAAAGTTGAAAACCTGTTTTTAAATCTCATTAACAAATAATAGCCAGACTTCTATGAAACTTAAAAGCAGGAAAATTTGAAAAACCATCACACAACAACAATAAACTAACCTTTCATGTTTTTTTACCAGAATTATGGACAACCATTAACCCTTTGACACTCAGAGGCAAAGTGAAAATGGCTATATGCAACCAGCATAAAACCAGAACAGCCTGGGAGGAACTCGCAGGCTGTTCAGGTGTTTTGCTTGTTGCTGCTCATCAGTATCTCAGGATTGGAAATGAAGCCTTTAAAACTTGAATCTATTAAAAAAGACCTTTACTTTAATACTTTAATTTACTAAAATGCGTATCAGAAAGGTTAAGAGTAAAAAAATGATAAAGACTATGCTTGTACCCCAGTGGCCAGCACTTCCCCCTTGTTGTCTATGGCCAGGGTGGTCACACTGCTGCTGTGAGGTTTGAAGGCCTGTAGGAGCTGCAGGCTGCACTCGTGGTGCTTCTTGCGCCGCACGGAGTCCTCTATCAGCTTGCTCACGCCCAGCACTCGCACCACACCATCCTGGAACCCCACCACCACTGTGCCACCTTTGGGGTCAACCTGAAATCATGGGTCAATGTTACATAAACCATGGGAATTTGCAACCATAATATAAGCTCTTATTTTTAAGGTAATCCTCAAATTAGATAACAAATAAAGCAAAAGAAAAGTACAAAAACAATTACTTACAGAAGATATTCAAAATTCAAAACGCACACAGTAAAAATAATAAGCAAATAAAAAACAATATGGAATAAATAATTTAAAGTTTAAACCTATTTATTTAAACTTTTTGAATCAAACCTCTTATGGTTATAGCCATACTCTCTAGTACTTGGCTGGGTAGGGCCAGTATTTGGCATATATAATCTTTGATAGCTCGTGAATAGGGATTGAACCCTTGACCTACCTATTTACAACATAATTTACCCCAAATGCTGGACCCTTTACTAATTGGTAAGGACACTCACCACATCAGGCATCCAGATGATGGAGGAGCCTCCCTGTGGGAATCTCATGTCACAGATCTGCTTCTGTTGGGCATAGTCAAACACACGCACTGAGCCTGTAATAAACATACAATATTATATGCATGTGCTTAAAGTGTCGCCCAAGATTAGCTTGTGCAGTCCCCACAGGCTAATCATGGACGAAACTTCATGCCTAGACTGGATTTTTGCTAAGAGAATTCATTTAAACGAATAATTCCACAAAAGCAAAAAGTTTCTTCTTTGATAAGCCTGTGCGGACTGCAGAGGCTAATTTGGGATGACACTTTAAGAACCTTCATTAAGCCCAGTTTTCCCAAAAGAATTAGACTGACAACAACACAAGCTTGGATATATAGCAACTCACCATGGAATAATGCAGAATAAAATGCTATCATTATTGCACCAGGGCATTAACAATTTCCAGATATAATTCATTGAGGTTGCAACCAACAAATGCACTAAGACAAGTTAAGTTTTAAGTAAAATCCCAAATCCCGATACCAGATTGTAGTATAAACATGATATTTTGATGACAAGAATGAATTTGATGATAATCATTAACAATCATTATGCTAATGATGATGAAGATGATGATAATGATGTCAAATTATGACAAAGACAATGATGAAAATGACAATGATGATGATAATGTTTCTGAAAAAGATGGTGATGAACATGGAGCTGTTGAATTAGGGATGTAACAAAGTGTGTTCAGTTAAAATACATATATGCACCACTTCAATGCACTGTGTTGTTGACTAAAACCCCAACACACTTTGGTATTGATACCACAGTACAATACTACAACGCCCTATTTGGCTATAGCAAACAACTGCAGTGCCTTCAGCACTTTGATTTTTCATTTCATCATCTTTTAAGAAGTATAATAAAAGTTATTCTCTACACGGGAACAAACTACTTACGATCAACACCAGTGGTTGCAGCCAGCTGTGATACGGGCGACATATCACATCCAGTGATCGGGCCTGCATGAAACGTGAACAACTTCTCCGGGGCACTGGATGTATGTGAGAAGGACAAATCAAGCCTCCAGATGCCACCGTTTGCATCCTGTGCATACCAGATGGTGGGTTCATTCTCGCTGTCTATCGACTTGATGATCATCTTCAGTTGAACATCAGTCCCCACTTTTAACTCGTTCATTGGGTCTAGCTCAAACATCCCCGTGTCATCAGTTGTGTCCGCAGTGTCTATGGCCTCAAAGTCCCACACCTAGGGATGAAGAGTAATAAGGATAAATGTAAATATCATTACTTGCAGAAGTGTTCAGACTAAAACTATTGTACCTGCTACAAACTTCTATATGAGATACAATAGTGACATACTTACAAACATAACATGAAATATTGAACTTTAGAATCATTCAGACATACCCGTATAAAGCCATCAATGCCGACGGACATAAGTTCCCCTTCATCGAGCAGGATCTGCTGTATGGGTCCCTGGTGGCAGGGCTTCTTGTTCTTCATGCGTATCTCCACCTTGATGAGCCCGCCCTCCCACAGCAGCATGTTGCCCCACTCAGAGCCCGACAGCACCTTCCCATCCGGCAGCTCCACGTAGCCCTCGATGTCCGAGATCTCAGTGCGACCAAACTTCCCCAGCTCTCCCTGCAGCTTCAGACCTGTGAACGTGTCCGCCATCTTCCAGAACCTGAAAATGGTTGGACACTTATTAAGCCACGTTTTGGGAGAACTGAACTTAATGCGTGTGCGTAAAGTGTTGTCCCAGTAAACCTGTGCAGTCGGCATGTCATAATCAAATAAGAAATTTCATCAAATGTTAATATTAAAAGGAAACACAAATAATGTGTTATGCATCTCAGCCAAGAAAGGAACTTATAATAAGGTAATGAAAATTCAACTACATGATGTCCCAACCTTAAAAATTCTGGCTGGTTGTACGGAAGGGGAAGGAAGAGTGATTGTTTTAACTACATATTTAACCATTGCTGTGAAAATTTAATAAATCAAGTTACAACAGGGTTGAATCTTGTTTATTTAAAAAAAAATAATTAAAAAAAAAAAAAAATGCCATAAAAAAATATTAAAACATGATAAATACACATTGGTCACTAAACAACCCTTATGTTCACATAGGGCAAGTACAAATCACAATAGGACTAGTGTAAAATCACTGGAACTTGTCCTACAGGATGAGTGCCTGAAAATAATATTTTCGTGCCCTGATAACAGAGAAGCGCCATACCGGATGTGGACCGNCGGCACAACAAATAGTATTTTCCATTTACGACACTTCGCTTTACATGTTCATTGATAAATCTGGCATTCAAGGCGTACCAATTGGACAGGATGACACTTCCAGTAAGTACAAAGTACGGACATGATAGCCATATGTAAGCATAATGACAGGCGGGTCTTAAGCTAAAAAATTAAGTAACACAACTCAAGGTCAAATCATCAAATAGTCATCAATCGAAAAAAAAATCTACTGTTTGGCATAGCAAGTATATTATCATGTTTTTCTGTAATTTCTTTTCGGAAAGTTCTATGTTCATGTCAAAGCAAAAGAACTTCAAAATGTGTCATATGTGTTAAAGTAGTAAGTGGGGTTATAAAGCACCTTCGTTGCTAGCTCAACTTGTGATATCATTGTTTAAATCTGTATTTAAAATACTGTTGTCAATAATTTACAAGAAATTATCATAACATTCTAACATATTCGGATATTTAATGCAATACTGATAGTTAATACGTTGCTTATAATATTTACCACTAAATATATCTGTTAAAGAAAGACTTTTTTCTTTCTTTCAGTATTTGTCAACAAGACAATCGAAATATCGTTCAATCCATTCTCTACAAAAGCGGCATTGTCTGGAAAGGACAAGACATCGTACGTGCGCATAGATGTGCGCACAGATGGTCAAAGAAATATTCGAATATCGGTTAGAAATTTTAAAGATAATAATGGTCTATGTCAACAAAAGTCTGGCTACTTATTTCATTGTTAATATAATAAAAAAAGGCTATATCGTGGAATTAAAATAAAAAGTTGTATGTAACGTTTTAATATCAGATATTTGGTTAAAACTAAATGATAATTTCATTAACCTTTTGATGGTATTTTATGTCACTAAATGATATCAAAAACGTATGTTATGTTTTGTTATCGTCTCTATTATATTTCAGGATGAATCCACGTGCACGTGGTTCGATTGTAAAATGACTGGCACTGACAACACCTTCCAGTTTGATGGCAAGTCTTATCTGTTACACTAAACATAATAATTATATGTGACGTTTTTTCACATAAATAAAAGAAAAAAACATGTACTTAGATAGCAACATGTACAATTATCCGTTTTTTTAGCTCGCCTGAGCACAAGGTGCTCATGATGAGCTTTTACGATCGCCTTTGTCCGTCGTCGCTTCTGGGGCGTCAACATATACATTGTGAACAGTCTATAGGCCACATTCATTGTCCGATCTTCATGAAACTTGGTCAGACGATTGTTTCCTCATAATATCGTGGCCGAGTTTGAAACTGGGTCACGTGATGTAAACAAATAGGTCACAAGGTCTCATTTAAGAACAATTTGATCACTGGAAGTCATATTTGCAGTAGAATCTTCACGAACCTTAATCAAAACATTTGTTCTAATGATTGCTCAGCTGAATTAAAAAATGGTCCCAGTCGATTGAAAAACAAGCCGCCACGGGGTGCGGCATTTTTCCGTATATTGCTATAGTCAAACATTGGAATCACTCTAGAAGTCACATATATAGCCCCATCTTCATGAAACGTTGTATATGTGCCAAACTTAATTATTAAAAATATGTTCTAATGATATTTCGGCTGAGTTCGTAAATTGTTTCGGTTCCTTTAAACACATGGCCGCCAAGGGGCTGGACAGTTTTCCTTATACTGTTATGTAAAACCTCCTTAAATCTCTAGAAGTCACATGGTGTGTCTAATCTTCATGGGACTTGCTCAAAACATGTGTGCTAGTGGTGTCTCTTTCGAGTTTTAATATAGTAACAATATGTTGAAAAACATCGCCGCCAAGGGGCGGGGCAGTTTTCTTTATAATAATGGTCTTGCTGAAACCCTCTGAACACTCTAGAAGTCACGCGTGTTGTGTATTCATTTAATATCCAAAGTGAAACCTAGTAAACAGTCTATAAATCATATTTTGTGTCTAATCTTCATGAAACTTGCTCAAAACATTCCTTTTAAATATACCTCCACCGAATAAGAAAATGGCTCCGCTCCGTTGAAAAACATGGCAGCCAGGGCGCCGGGCAATTTCCCTTATGTGACTTTAGTGAGAGCTTGTGCACACTCTTAAAGCCACATGTGTTGTCTAAAAAACATGAAACTATCTTTTTTTATGATTCTGACCCGTTGAAAACCATGGCTAAAAAACGGATTGGCAATTTTCCTTATATGGCTAAAGTAAAACCTTGTGAGCACTTCAAAAGTCACACATAATCTACAATAATCAAAATATGTGTTATATACTTATAATGATATCTCAGTCGAGTTGAAAAATGTTTCCTGGAACAAAGAAAGGTCAGAAGCCACATTTAATAAACACACATCACAAAGGCTGCTTAGAACAGTTCAGTCACGTCAGTTCTCAGGTGAGCGATCAAGGGCCTTAAACTTTCTTTTGAATGTACATTTATTTATTTCAATCGTAGATTTAAACAAGTCACGCGTTGTTGAAATTGTTTTGTTTTTATTTTTCAGACTTTTTTCTGTCATATGACAAAATAAATCAGAAGTTTGTGATGTCCAAAATCAAGGAAGGGCGGAGCTCTGTTATATTCAAAGATGTTAGGAGACTTACAGGAAGTGACCATCCAGATGGCGCATGCGCTTTTGAACTTGCGAATATGGACGCTGAAGAAATAACACCGTATTTTCGTAACTTCTCTGACAGTGGATACGCCAGTCCGATGGGTAGTCAAGAAAAGGACATTGGGACGGGTGATGATGCCGACCCAACAAGTCCCATCTTTTTGTCTGCGGACAATTTAGATATTGACTCATCTATGATGTGAGCTATGGATTAAATGTTAATATAAGGAAGTGTCACTACTCAAAACAACCTTAAGATGGACACCCTAATGATGTGAGATTGTGTGCGTATGAATAAATTAATGGTTTGCGATTGTCTCATAAATGTTGAGAGTTTATGTTCATCTGAATTAAATGTGGAGTAAAGCTTGTTATTCGTAATAAACAGTTAAAACAGGGGCTGGCCAATATGGTATTCTATTATTCCTGTGGATTAAATGTTAGAATAGTGTTAGACACTATAAAACAAAACTTATTTTATTAAAAAGCATCGACATTGTGCAAGTAACGTTTTATTTGTACATTACACTATGCTGTACCGAGTTATGGCAGAAGATAACGAATAATGCATGAACCTGTTATATACTTCAACGCAGAAAGGGCATTAAAATGAAAGTGTTAAGGGATTCGCTTCATTAGTGAATTGGGTCACATACATGTTTTTACCTTGTTAAATTAGCCTTTAAGCTTTTGGAATGTAAACTGTATAATCTCGACGTCTTTAACTTGAATTGGAAAAGATACACACTCATATAATCGGATACAGAATAATTTCATTTTGACTTCGACTACCATGTGTATATCAACGTCGCATTTAAAAGTGTTTTTTTTAAACATGTTATATGATTTTTAATTAACAGTTTACATGTATATAATTGTCATGTACATAGAGCTCATGTAGCTGCATGTCAGTAGAGTTAATATTCTTGCCCAGTATTTATTTGTGTATGCATTATTTCGATTCTTGTATTTTTACTTGTATTTTTATTGTTGTCTAAAACTATTTTCTGATAAAATGCACGTAAACATATTGTCTATCGTAACATGTATTACTGAACTACATACATAAATTTAATGGACATGTATTTTTTAACTAAATTGTGACACAATATTGAACCATTGTTATTTACAATAGCAATAGACCTGAATTTTAAGTGTTAAGCTAATAATATATTTATGTTGATAGTACTAATATCAAATATCGTATATATTTAGTTCTTCAATAAGTGATTGTTGTGCATTCGTGTAAATAAAGTGTACAAATTGTAACTGTTTTACTGTTGATAATTTTTTCATCTCTTTAAAATAAAAGTAAACAATCATTTACATAATCAGTTTAAAACTATGGAGGACATATCCTGCAATGCATCATGCTTATTACTTCCAAAGCGCTAACTTTGCGAAATGGCATATTTCTTTGTGGAATTTTTAACTCGCTAAATTGTACGAAACAACCGACGCATTGTTTCCAGTTGCTAACTTCATTTGAGCGTATATAATGTTTTTGAAGTTCATTGCGGCATGAAGACACTCTTTGTATGTTTACTACATTCTTCACTTGGAGCGAACATGTCATGATGCTTGATGACATCCCAACTTTCATATTTCAGTTAATCTTTAGTTAAGTTATACAACTATCTATATTGTTAAAGCAGTTTGCAGTTTAAACCCATGTCGTAGCTTCTTCCAACTATCTTGAAACGATGAGTTCTTGTTTTCAAATGTCACTGCAACGTGTTTCACGTGTTGCAATATCTATCAATTTAAAAAATATCAATCTAAACTTTTAGTTCATAGATCTATAATTGTGGGGCTNCAGAATAATTTTATTTTGACTTCGACTACCATGTGTATATCAACGTCGCATTTAAAAGTTTTTTTTTAAACATTTTATATGATTTTTAATTAACACTTCACATGTTTATAATTGTCATGTACATATAGCTCATGTAGATGCATGTCAGTAGAGTTAATATTCTTGCCCAGTATTTATTTGTATATGCATTATTTCGATTCTTGTATTTTTACTTGTATTTTTAATGTTGTCCAAAACTATTTTCTGATAAAATGCACGTAAACATATTGTCTATCGTAACATGTATTACTGAACTACATACATAAGTTTAATGGACATGTATTTTTTAACCATATTGTGACACAATATTGAACCATTGTTAGTTACAATAGCAATAGACCTGAATTTTAAGTGTTAAGCTAATAATATATTTATGTTGATAGTACTAATATCAAATATCGTATCTATTTAGTTCTTCAATAAGTGATTGTTGTGCATTCGTGTAAATAAAGTGTACAAATTGTAACTGTTTTACTGTTGATAATTTTTTCATCTCTTTAAAATAAAAGTAAACAATCATTTACATAATCAGTTTAAAACTATGGAGGACATATCCTGCAATGCATCATGCCTATTACTTCCAAAGCGCTAACTTTGCGAAATGGCATATTTCTTTGTGGATTTTTTTAACTCGCTAAATTGTACAAAACAACCGACGCATTGTTTCCAGTTGCTAATTTCATTTGAGCGTATATTATGTTTTTGAAGTTCATTGCGGCATGAAGACACTCTTTGTATGTTTACTACATTCTTCGCTTGGAGCGAACAAGTCATCATGCTTGATGACATTCCAACTTTCATATTTCAGTTAATCTTTAGTTAAGTTATACAACTTTCTATATTGTTAAAGCAGATTGCAGTTTAAACCCATGTCGTATATTCTTCCAACTATCTTGAAACGATGAGTTCTTGTTTTCAACTGTCACTGCAACGTGTTTTCACGTGTTGCAATATCTATCAATTATAAAAAATATCAATCTAAACTTTTAGTTCATAGATCTATAATTGTGGGGCTGAGGGTGCCAGTGGTGAGGTCGACGTCGACTATTGTGGTAAATATATGATGATAATGATGGTGGTGGTAATGATGGATCGACCCCATGATTATAATTATGATGGAAGTGGTGGTGATGGTGCCTCGAAGATGATGATTTTGATTATGTTGATGATGCTCCCACTACTGCTGCTTCTGGTACTAATGATGATGATGATGGAATTGATGAATGTGTTTATGCTGATGATGATGATGATGATGCTGATTCTGATGGTATTAATTGAAGACATGATAGTGATCATGGCTGCATGATGGCCAGCTATTGATGTGCTACAATAAGTGAGATTTTGTTTTGTCTCGTCATCAACTGAACATAGAAATATGTTAACATCCTATCCTCGCGTCAAATATATCTTCTTAGTAATAATATCATGTTTTATATTATATAAAGTTTATAAAATTTTACAGATTACATCTTCATATTTAAAGGTGTGTGGAAAATATGATGGGACAACACTATAAATCAACAACACAATAAACGGTGAATAAGTTAACAGCGACGTCCGGAAAGATCAGACCGACACGAATAAGACGATGCAACAGTTTAACTAATTTTACTTGGAACTCAGTCACATTTCATTTCGGATCAAATTATAACATTTATTCAATGAATGAGACATATTCCAAATAATTGAATTGCTCAAAGCGATGATGTTTGCAGTGATAGTGTGCGTTCTTCAAAGGGAAAGCATTGTGTACTGACTTTTTAAAATGACAATAGCGCTACTAATAAAACATGTTTGGCCGTTCTGGCCTGGCTGAAATTTTCAAACTTGCATTTCACATTTTATTTCTTTTTCCGTTTCACTTTCTGTCTGATTTAATCAAGTACACAATAGTATGCATTTGCCATCTAAAATTGTCGAATACTATCTATTCGTATCGAATGTTTTACAGAAAAAAGTGTTTACATTATAGAACTTGCAATTAGTCTGATTCAATCAATTGATATGGAAGATAGCAGTATATAGTAACCACTTATGTATTGTTAATGCACATTAGGGTACTGAGTTAATTCAAAAGAGTAACTCCGCGATAGGAAGCAAATTAATCAAGAATCCGTTTTCTAAAATTTACATTGTGTAAAGTTATCATAGTGCGATCCGTATGGTAAAACATTCAATGCAATAAAGCATGATGCATAGTTTGGAGGATATGTCTTCCATATTTAAGTCATTTAGTTCTACTCGCTTATGTCGAAAGTATGCGGCATATAATAGACCCTTTAACACATGTTAATCATATTAAGATTTGACTGTAAAAGTATCAAATTTTCGCGTCAAACAACTTATGCAAACATAAACAAAGTGAAGCTTCATCTGCACCAGCCCGAAAACACCATAGAATGTGGTATTTTGTGTAAGACAATGAACCATTTCCTAACAAGACATATTACGCTGGAATGAATGCAGAGGATAACACACAAAGACGTAACATAAACACACATGAATTAAAATAAAATTCATATAAATAAAGCAAAGCAGAACGAGCTTTTCTGGCGAGTTTTCAAAGATCGCAGACTGGCTTTTGTTTTATTTTGAAATATTGGAAAATCACCCTTGAAAAATAGTTCGGCGAGAGTTGTCACATTTTGTCTCAAAACTGGATACGTATGTTGATCATTTGAGAGTCGGCAACCAACGACTGGGTTGGTGAATTATACCTTGGTTTAAACAAATTTTATTTTAAAAATAATCAATGTACAAATACAAAATATCCATAAAAACACCTATTTTGAAAAAAGGGTATGACCTCAAGTTCTAGCAACATAAGTGGTCTTTCCCTGTTTTGATATGTACATGACATGTTAGTGACGATATAACGTGATGTTGTAAAGCTCTATTTTATATAGTCAAAGGTGCATTTGTCATAAGAGAAAATAATGAGCAAGTAAAACAAAAAACACTATTTTACATACAGTACAATATTAAGATATTGAAGACCTGTCAAGAAAGACGCAAAACTGTGTGCTACAACAACATTATGAAAAACGCTTTGTCGTCTTAATAAATCTCTGAACATTTTTTAAAAAAGCAGTTTGTGTCATTATCCAACATGTTATTGCCAGCAATATATCACAGTTTGTTGATTATATTGCGTGTAAGATTTCGAAAAAAGTTGTACGTTGTAAAGAAAACGTTAACAAATAAAGAAGAAGGGATACACCTATTCAACTTCTCCACAAACACTTAAAGGTGAAGGTTCGAAGTGATTGGTGTACAAGTGAAATTTCAAGTCGGTACAGCCATTCCTTAGACGAGAATGTAAAAAAAGACGATTTTCTATCATCAACATAAAAATATAATGAACTTTCCACACTTGGGAGAATCAATTGTTTCAATTGATAGCAAATCGGACACTCTTATGTCGCGAGGTAAGTTGTTCCATAGGTCAATTGCCGACCGAAGGAATGAACGTGAGTAAAGTTCCGTTCGTTTAGTAACGATAACATAATCATTTGCGTTCCTCAGAATTCTATCAGATTAATGAAGACCAGTTACTTTTAATAAATTTTGTAAGTTATCTGGACATAAGCCACAAAAATAAATGAATGTGTATTTTGTACATATGTATTAATTTGAGATACTTCCTACGTTCGACGTTAATGTGCCAGTGAATGTCTGAATACAAATGTGACAAAGACACAGATTTTGAGAGACCAGTGACTTTTCTTGCCGCTTCATTTTGTAGTTTATTTAAAATGTCTTTTTCGTAAAGCGCACAGCCGTCCCAAACAACACATGTTTACTCAAGTAATGGTCGTAGGTGGAAATGTTTCTTGGTTTGAATAAAACGGTTCTTTAGCATGTTGCATCATATAATTAACCTTATTTCGAAGTTGCTTATATTTATTCCAGCTGACTTTTGTAGGATTGTCTAAAGATATATGTTTTTGTCTATCACGTTTACGAGCAGGGCAGTAGCGTGGTGGTCACTAACGGCTTAAGGGATAGGCATTACTTCACTCTTCAAACATGAAATAGTATCCGAGATTATTATTGGATAAATTAAAGGAGCAGTATTGGCGATGACCTTTGTCGCTTGAGAGTGAGAGA
Organism: Dreissena rostriformis; assembly: GCA_007657795.1. NCBI lineage: Eukaryota > Metazoa > Mollusca > Bivalvia > Myida > Dreissenidae > Dreissena > Dreissena rostriformis. Next base: position 297,510 of record VMBQ01000175.1, read on the forward strand.
TAACGTTGTGCATATTATACACGGACACTGATTAAAAGAGACGAGATTTGTGCTTAAATTGGTCTTCATTTATGTCCCCAAGCAATAATAACGTTCTGGTTTAAATCAAGCGTTTTATCAATCATGATCTCAAAATCATTCCAATAAGTAACATCAGCATTTGGCGGTCGGTAAAAACAGCAAACCAAAGTATTCAAATTATGCTATATAACTTGTAACCTAAACTAGTGTAGATGGGATTTTCAAGGTCCAGCATACACCGTGATAATTTTGATTGTTTAACAAAGATTATTAAACCGTTTGAATGACTCAGAAAGTTTTACGAAATAATGAGTGATTTAAATCATCAATTATAATCTGGTCGTCGGTGATAACCTCGGTAAAATGGGCTTCTGTAAAACACATTATGACAAAATGTAGTAAATTATTCTTGATAAATTCAATGTTTTGAAGAATCGATCTTATATAAAGATGAAGTAGTCACAAGGACCCGTTCTGAGAGCCTGGATTAAGTTCGACAAAACCAGACAGAAGTAAAATAAAACGTATAAGACCAGCGCATACACAAATGAGCGCACTTACTAACAACGAATTGAGATATTTGTTAATTGTCACTTGCGATAATCTTTGCATACTCGAACGAAAGGTTTGCAATGCATGAGAAAAATTAAAACTGATAGTATATTTTGAAGACAAATCCTTACACTTGAGGTAAAAATTCCAACAGCCATGCTGTATTGAGTAACATCGTTACCCATTGGGTAGTAATGTTAAAATTACAGGGGCGTTAAACCAATCCAGCTGTGGAACAAAAGAAGTTGGCAGCAACATAGTTTTAGTAATTGACTTGGACAAGACTGAGAAAAAAAGCATAATAACATATCAGAAATATGGTAGTTAGAAAGCAGAATGACATGTTAAAAAATACAATGAGCTTTGAGGAACGACACAACAACCTACGAAAAATACGAAGAAGCGGTTGGTTGCAGCATAGTAATGCTCATAATTGTATGTTCATTAAATTGGACATTTAGTATTATTGTGGTGCTTTTACGCTTAAGAGTTTCATAACACATTTCACTACAGGGGAAGTTAATCCGTGTGATTAATTTTAAATAATCGAAGATTCGGGTGCGGTTGTCTTCTGTTTGGGATTTTAATCCTTGAATAGAGTGCGAAGTGTTTACCGGTAAGCTGGCCAGGATCGGATTGATTTTAATTAAAATGAACTCTTAATAATTATTTATGTTGACATAAGGAGTATTTGCGTAATATTAATCATAGGGGTGTTAGTAGATACATCTCATTTAAACAGGTAACGTGATCAGCGTAATCATACACTCTAGAGCTTATTAGTGCAAAATCAAGAAGGGTAAAACATACTCACCGCAGAAATCGTGAATGGATAGAAAATAAGAGTTTTAACAGTGAAAATTGTTGATGCATAGCTTAGACAACACTTATACACATAAACCGCAAGAAAATATATGAGAAAAATACTGCGTTAATGTCCATAATACTTAAAAAGACAATAAATGAGATATCTGTGTTTGAAAGCAAGCATATGAAAATACAGTTTTGTTTCAAAAACAAACCTAGCACATACTTAGTTTGGTTTTACCATTCCTTGTGTATTATCAGGACAATGAATAAACTATCTGTGTTTGAAATACAAGCATATGAATATAAGTCTTGCTTTAAAAACAAACCTTGCACATAATCAGTTTGGTTTTACCATTCCTCGTCTATTAGCATCCTGACAGTGATAATTAAATAATGATAATTAAATATAGTATTTGTAATAAGACTTTGTAATAAACGTATCATTAACTTATGGCTACTACAGCGACTCCAGTTCATGCTCGCTGCCAATGCGGTGGATCTTGGAGTCAGAGTCCTACAATGTTGAAAATTAATGTTTATATGTGGCGTCGTGCGAATTCTTTATATTGAATTCCACAACAGTTCGATGTGTGCTGCGTGGATGCAGTAACTTGTATCCCCGTACACTTCTTCAATGTTTTTATATTTTCAGACTTCAGAGGCTTGTAGCGGTATTGTTATTATTATTTTTTTGGAAACCTTGTTTAAGACCTTTCTTATACTTAGATTCTTGAATATTCTCTGTATTTATAATGCTTACTTGTATGTTCACCAATTGTGAGTTCTGCGGGTAATGCGGAATATTTACAGACAATTAAGTGACAAGCTGCCTTTAACCCTTATATGTAAAATGTAACTGCAATGTATATTAATGTAATTGCAAGATTGGTGGTTTCGACAATATATAAAACTATGGACAGATTAATAACAAAAAAACCTAAAGTTGTTCTCTCCACATTGAGAATTCCGATTGCACGTAGTATTCATTTGCCTTTTAATTATAGACAGTTACTTTTTTTAAGCTTACAGTCAAAAATAGTTTACTTCGAGCATCTTGCATTGGAGATATTAAACAACAAGATTCTAATTCGTATCGTAATGAAGCTCCGTGCAGTCGGTATCCTACAATAAAAAAGTGCAACTCCAGGAAGTGTTTATGTTGCAAGTATTTAAATAGGTCCTCATTTATTATATCATCTGTTAATAACCGCAAATTTACAGTTAACATCAAATCCGATGTTTCATGAAATTCTATACACGTAGTGTATGTGGTTACTTGAAATGTACATTGTTGCGGTGCACAATACGTTGGGCAGACTGGTAGATCACTTAGGCCAAATAAAAAAATAGGTCCGTTTCCGGTCGCCCGACCGTGTCTCCAGAATCGGCGCCGACCCTCAACTTTTTATTGGGGTCGCCAAAAAAAAAAATGTGTTCATTTTCGAGGTTTTTTTGGTTCATTTCTCCATTCTAGTACCAGAAAGACAAAAAAATAAAA
>VMBQ01000175.1:300690-330806 GCA_007657795.1 Dreissena rostriformis
GGTGTTTCTTTTCTGGCAGATGATGATTGGAGTGGTTCAAGAAATGAGCCATCCAGTATTTGCTGAAAACAACTCCTCTTCAAGCTCCCCTGGTTCCAAAATGAGCACCAAAGGCCAAAGCGTCAGAGGTGGGTCTGATTATTATATTAAATATTCACAGACCATGATAATTTGGCCTAATGAGCTGGCTTTGCAGACCTTCAAGACATTTCTGGCCATCATTTCTTCCATGTCTTTGATTCATATTTGTGGTACCTTTAGAATAGACTATGGATACCTCTGTCTGTATGTGTTCAGTTAAGTACATAGCATTCTACTGGGTGTGTGTGTGCCTGGTACCTCACAGCGTTTTAACATTCCAAGATGTCAATCCTTACCAATTTAAAGTTTTACATTTTGGTGAATACCTCTATCTGTATGTACTGTGTTTCTAGTGTGTGTGTGTGCCTTGTACCTCACAATGTCTGTTCGAAGTATCGTGTTTAATTATAATGCTATAACCACAGATAATAATGTAATAGAAAATTGTCCTTCATCATGTGATTGTTCTAGTTCAAAATATATATATATAGTCCAGTAGGTCATGTTATTACTGGCGATCTTAATTTTATTCAAAATAAAAACCTAAAAAAATTACTGCGCAGAGGCCAAAAGTATAGACTTCCTATTCCAATCGATTTTGATAACTGCGTTGAGGAAATTGAAACATCTTTACAGGAATATTGTACAAAATGGTGTAAGAAAGAAAATGCAGAAATTACTGCACTCAATGAATGGAAAACCAAGGTATTATTTATGGCCATTAATAAGATATCTTTTTATAATAAAAATCCTTTAGCCTTACCACATTTACCTAAATTTAATAAACAAGGTCTCTGTAAATCTCTGAAGGACTTGCAATCTAAATTCGTCATAGTTCCTGCAGATAAGGCGGCTAATTATGCTATAAATAATATGACGAGTGTTTTATGTTCAAACGATTTCACAAAAACTTCCACAAACTACATCATATTGTAAATACAATAAGCAGCCTAATGAAATTGTTTCCGACCATATTGTCGAGTGCATAAATATAAATGCTAACGTAAATATTGCTAACACGAAATTGCCATCGCTTTACTGGACACCTAAATTACATAAAACGCCATATACAAGTCGCCATATACAAGTCGTTTTATCGCTAATTCAGTGTCTTGTACCACCAAGCAAATATCAGTGTACCTAACATTCGCCTTGAGTGCTATTAGATATCATATAGCTAAATAATGTAAAACAGTTTATGAAAATAGTGATATAAACTTATTTTGGTCAATAAAAAAACTCCTAAAAAGTTATTGATAAAATTAAAATGAGAAAATAAAAGGTGTCACAAATAAGCACTTATGATTTTTCTACACTATATCCAACGCTTCCTCACATTTTAATAAAATCCAAACTCGTTTAACTGATTGAAAAACATTTGCGAGAGAGAAGTGTTCTTATCTTGCTTTAAACTCTAAAATATATATTTTGTATTAATCAGATATTGGATAAATACATCATCTGGACTTGTTTTGACTTTTGTGCAGCACTTTTCTTCTGGATAACTTGTTTGTTGAATTTAATGGTAAAATATTTAAACAAATTATCGGTGTTTCAATGGGTACTAGTTGTGCGCCGCTTATAGCTGATCTATTTTTATATTGTTATGAAAGGGATTTTATGTTAGAATTATCGAAAACTAAACAACTAGATTTGATTCAACGTTTTACCTAACAAGTAGATTCATTGATGACATACTGAACTTAGATAACCCATACTTTGAACAATATATTCACAATATCTACCCACAAGAACTAGTCTTAAATAAATCGTGCCAATCAAATACAGAGGCTGCATATTTAGACTTTCATCTCACTATTAATAATTGTATGATCAAAACAAGTTTATACGACAAACGGGATGACTATAACTTTGAAATTGTGAATTTTCCTTCCCTAGATGGTACCATCCCTAAAAGTCCTTCCTATGGTATTTACATTTCGCAGTTGGTACGATACGCTAGAGCATGTTCATGTGTTAAAAATTTTAATGATCGTAATCGTATTATTATTTTAACGAAGAAATTGCTAAAACAAGGTTTTTTGTGTCATAACCTTCGACGTAAATTTGCTAAATTTCACTATTAATATAGTGAGTTAATTTTAAAATATAATGTTTCTTTCAAATGGCATTTAACTAATGGAATTTTCCAACCATCATTTTATGGAGATGTTTTGAAGCGTGTTCGCAAATGTAAATATCTTAAAGCAAATGCTAGTGATTAACTTTTTTTATTTAATTAGATCCTTTTTATCAAAGAGATATGATGCTGATGTACTTAAAAAAACATGCTTGTTAGTTTTCGATTCACTATATCTTTCTTCTCTTAAAATTTGGAATTATTAATGTAATTACAATTGTATATGTTTGCTTCTATAATGTTCGATAAGCATGGCTGGTTTATTGGTAATTCTATTATACAGTACTGCCGCTTTAATAATATTTGATTTCGTTACTGGTGACGTCATCGTGTCATCGCTCCTAAATACGTCATCCGAACAACTTGCAGTGTCTGCTACATAAAAGGTACATGTACTCGAGTTTATATCGTTCAACTTTATTAATACTTTTTTCTCTGATGGTAGTTTCTTGATGGATTTATTTTTAAGCTTCTTTTTTATTTTGAATAATATACGCGTGTATCGATCACGCAGCCTTTTTTATCATTGCTAGTATAATGTTCATTTTGATAAATTATCGCCTTAGTCTATACGGTAATTTTATTTTACGTATTACAATCATTTTCATTTGCATTTTAGTATATTACTGTCATATAAACAATCAAGTAGGTAATTTGGATCTTTTACACCCAATATTGCTGCTTCTTCCTGTAGGTGCGCGATGATGAACTGAAATATTAACTAAATGATGATATATTCTTAAATCTTTTTGTAAAACGAAGGGATGTAGTTGATGCGTGTTAGTAATTTCATTTCATCGTGCCTCAAAAAGTTGTAACTCTGTTGCTCTATTCTTCTTCCTACCATGGAGTAATTAAATAGTAATAAAATTGAATGCGTTTTAATTCCCTTTTATAACTGTTTAATTTGAGTTGCAATGATATGAGGTTAAATATTATTTACACTTATATGTATCATGAATATTGCTGGGCCAAGTGTGAGGTTGAGCGCTCTATAACCGGTTTAAACCCCAGTGCTTAGCATTGACCGTTCCAAGGCGGTGACCCCAGCTTTATTCTACTATGTGTATATGTTGTTTCGTTTTGTTCCGTACTGTACCGTGTTGGCAAGTGGTTCCGTGCAATTAATAAAGGACCACGAAGGTGTGTATGTTATAAACGCAATACTGCTGCAGCTTCTGGATTTTAACTTCTTTATATTATAACATATGCGGCAAGCAAAGCGGCGGTCCAGCCTGCGCATGTGTGCAGTCTGGTCAGGAGCTACCTCTCCGCCATAAAGTCGCACAATGTTTGATGGTCTCATTAACGGAAATTATGACTCCTAATCACAGTAAACGGATGTCAGAGGCATATCTGGAGCGCTTCTTTATATGTCTTAAGACCCATTTTTGCATGTGCTTCAGAAGTAAATCTTTCCTTAAGACATATTTTTGGATCAAAATTTCAAAGATACCATCTATGTATCGATGTACAAAATAAAGGTCAACCCAAATCAAATCCGCTGAGCTACCGGTAGACATGCTACAACAGAGACATGTTAAGCTTTTAAGTTCCTGTTGTAGCGTAAATAAATCTAAGATCTTACCTCGAAATCATTTTTCTCAAGTCGATTTGAACAGGAAAAAGGTGTTGAGAGTTGGATTTAAATCATTTTTTTCAATACAATAGACACTATGTAGACGGGGAAGTTTTTTTACTCGCTCACCGTGGAATCACGGAATATAACGGAGGTCTGACTTTGCTGCTAAGAGTGATCTCCCGTTAGTAGTTATTTGCACTAGAACTTGGTTTTGTTAATACTTGTTCCTTATTTTGCAACGTGAACTATTTATTATTGCGGTGTATGCAGCAAAGAAGACTTTTTCTGAAATAAAAACGCAATAAAAATCGTCTTGAGAATAATGTAAATCCACACAGTTATTAACAGTAAGTTACATTAAGTAGCAACAATTTCAAACGCACGTAGTTATACAAAGAATGCCATTCGAAATATCATGAATACATATACCGAAAGTATAAATGCAGTTGTCATTAACACACACGAATTAAGGATATATATGAAGTAAGTGTTTACTTATCATTAAGAAGCAAAGAATGTTTGCACAGCTAATGTAACTAGGCAAAATTCAACTGCCATGTATCAGAAAGCATATGCCAGTAATTAAAATAAGAATGTTATTTAACAGCATCCATGTACTGGCGGATATTCCCTTCCATAACCGCAATGCACGCTATATAAAACAAGTTCGTATGCATAGTCCTTTCAGATGATAACTCGTAACGAACAATGTGCTCTTTATTCAGAATACATGAACTACTTGACCTGATATTAACCTTAACCGGCTGACTACTTTTTGGACATCGTCTGATAAACAATGTTGTTGAAATAAACACTTTGTATCAGTTCACAGATTGCCACATTAGCGTTTTACCAAATGTACTAGTTGGTCTTGAAAGCAACATAATTTATATCTATATACATGCACACCACATTTTTCCTCACTAAGTTTTCCCATTGTTAAATCATATATACCCATCCCTGTTTTAAATAATATTTTTATGCAACGAAGCATACACCTAACACTAGTTTCCCACGATTTGGAAATTAAATATAAACCCACACGTGGGCATAATATAGTAGTGCGGTATTTCCCAAATATATATTTATAGATCTAATCTGATTAAACAATGACATAGACTTACTTCGGAAAGATCTACATTGTGGTAAAAACCACTAATAAGTAGACACAAACAAAGCTGACAAGCCTAAAATCATTGCAAAATACGTGTCAATTGTTAATATTTCAACCGTTACAGTTTGAAGGAAACTATGATTGGTGGATAAAACGAGTTAGCGTAATTTATACCTACATATTTGACGGGGTTTTCTTTAAGTTGTGGAAAACTGGATAACACCAAGATTATGTTATCCAGATCGCAACAACTTTGGTGGAAACATATCTAAAAAGTTAAAGGAACGTTGTCCCATTTTATCCACCAATGATTCTGGGTTTAAGTACTAAGGTATCTGATGTTTGAACGATTTTAAAAGTGTCAATTTGGTTCGAAGCTACATATTTGTGTGTTTTCCCCCATTATCTAGCCCTTTCCGGAGTAATTCTATAGACGTATTCTGTTATCTGTTATGCATGAGTTTGCAAAGCCCCACTATCTTACGACAGTAACAAAGATTAATCATCTAAAATACTTTCAAATTACAAACCATTGCCTTAGTTATTATTTGAAAGAAACAAACATTCAATTTGATGCATAAAATGGGTTAGATTTTTGTACCTGGGGTTAAGTGTCAGTTGTATTTCCAATGTTTAGTGCAATCCGGGATAAGTCTTAATATTAGCTCTTGAGTTTTCAATATTTTAATAACATCTGCATTTAGGACTAGTGACTTGTTTGTTGTTAAATTAACTAAGATACTAACTCCGTTCACATCACTCACCTCGAGAGACGGGAAGGGGGGTTAGGGTACTGTAGCCCTAAATCACCAATAAAAAATAAATATATGTTCAGGGGTTATACTAACTACGTTGTCCTGTGTCTGTTTTGAGAATGATTAAACAATATGAAGTGGTTTTTCCAAGCATGGTTCGGACAAAGTGTTTTCACGTTTAAAGGTACTCGTTGAGGCAGCCCATGATATGATTTTATTATTTAATGGAATGGATACATTTTTTCCTAGCTGTCATTCAATTAAATAGTAAATGTATTATAGTGTAGATAACATGTTTATAGGACCCGCATTTAAGGTTATAAGACAATACTGTCTGTTTTATAAATATGTTTTTTTTGCACTTTAAGTCGTGAACGATAAGATGTATGATACGATATGCAATGAAAATAGCATATAAATAAAGGCCCATGGTTTACACTATAGGGTTTACGCAACTGAATGCTGCCAACTAAATTCTAAATTCAGTAAACGGACTGTATCGAATACCAGTTTTAACAAAGACGATAACATTAACTTTTCTACTTCAAATTGAACGTAGAATAGATTTCGACTGCCTCGTGATAAATATATCCCGCGTACTTTCCTAGCATGAGTCATAGCAGTGCACACACGAAGATCTTCGAACCGAAACAATATAAAATAACTGCTGACACTGACACTTGTGATACTTACTGTCAACTTTGCAAGGGTTTAAAAGCAAAGGATGCATACATAGCTAATGAGAGAGATTAAGTTAAACCGCAAAGACGGGATTTCCCCAAGCAAACAGCATGCATGTGAAATACATTTTCTTATACTGGAAACTAAGACACACAATGTTAACAAAATTGCCAAAATAAAACTAGTCAAATTCCTTTTATTTTCAAAGAAAATATAAAATATCAGGAATAATAAGATATGTATTTGTAAAATATTGGTTAAGGTTAAACAATCATTATGTTTATTTCCGTGCTGCAACTTGACTATTGCTTTAATGTTAGGGGGGGGGAGAATTTTACCTCCAAATGACAGACAATTATTCGTATACTTAGCAAAAAAGGTACGTTGAAAAAAGGGGAAAACTAAGATCATGCGAAGGGCTGTTAGTTAACGACAAAGTCTGTGTTTGGTGTATAAATTCCTAATACATCGTTTCATTTATCTTGTTTTCTTCTGATCTACTCAAATCAATTAAAAACCAGTACGAATAATACTATGATCATTATGAGAACAATCCTATTGTTAAAACAGGTTTTCATTCTGATCTTATAATGTTCAAAAAAAGCAATCGCGTAGTTTAATTTATGCTTTCCGGTGATTTTTACAGAAATATCAGTGTATTAAAATTGATAACTACTTTTTTAAACAGTGAAAATTAACAGTGAAAATTAGCGACAATTTTCATTGTTTTTCCCGGAACTATTTTCGGCAAAAACTAAAAAAGAATATGTTTTTAGCATAAAATAAAAATAAAATGTGTTGGATTCGGGGAAAAGACTTGTCCCGGAAAAGCACGAGTTTAGAAAAACCCACTAATCACCCCGGTACAAACAACGCTGGTCCATTATATCAACCAATGATAGCTTACTTTAAATCATAACGGTTGATACGGTGTGCGATTTTGAAAGGATTATAAATGGGTCAGCTTTATTTGAATCGGCAGATTAGTGGTTTTTTCCAAACAGTTGCTTTTTCCGGGATTCATATATAAAATAATTATTCCATCAAATCCAACAAATATATCCTCTATTTAATACATTTCTTGCTAAATCCGTTGGTGTGTATTTGGCCATTTACGCATTGGAAATTAGCTTCATATGTTGGTAATTCTTAGAATTCTTAATTACGCCCGGTATATATTTACCAGTCAATTACAATATATCACAACAATGAGATTTCACTTGATGAAACACTTGGTAGGTCTAAAGGTACATGTATTGAGAAATGAAGTCACATTGTTTTTGAGTGGTTTGTTCGTGATGCACGTGACCTGGAAACTCCTTAATGTGGACAAATATAATTAATGTTTGATCGTTATTTGATTAAATAACAGATACGGATAATTACGGTATGTTATGAATGTTTTTTTTTCTTCATTTTTTCCGAACAATATCAATATCAGTTGCTTTACGTTTTTTATGCAGGATAATTTACGCTCATTAAGTTAGTCAATGTTTATGTTTGCCGTTGCTGTTTTTGTGTGCTGTATTTACTGTTTGGCATTACGAACTAACAATACTATTTCTCCCCTGGCAAAACTGAAGTGTCATTTGATATATGTTTAAGTCAAAAGTTGTTATACCTTTCTGAGATGTCTTTTTAAGAAACACGGTGGGGAACATGACTAAATGTTAAGTAAGAGGAAAATGTGAGGTCTGAAATATTTACTTTTTAATTTGTTCACACGTGTAAGACACAGAATAAAATAACTATATAAACCAAAGTATCCATTTTAATATCACATTGGGAAAAACACACTTAGATATCACTTTCTTTTTAGTTTGCTGCCAAACTTCTTAAACGAATACCAAGTAAGAAATACGTTATGTCGTCCAAAGGAAGATTGCAACCCTTGGTTTTGCATAGACATGATGAAAATAAATTAGAGGTAGAGGAAAACGTGGATATTGATGGGTTACCAAGTCTTTCACCAAGTCTTTCACCAAAAAGCGGATACGATGAAGAAACAGATGATGCTACGAGTCAAAAGGTGCGTTATTTCTATTCGAGCTTCAATTATGTGTATGCCTCCTTTCGAAAAAGGGCATACAGCGGTCATAAAAAACGTCTGTACTTCTGTCCGTCTGTATGTCTGTGCGAAATGTTCGGTCTCAGCCTTAATTTTGCCTAATATTTGTGGATTTAGAATTTTGTTTGCACAAATATCCACCATCGTGAGAAAACGTGTCACATGAAGCACTCATCTGCCTACCTCAAAGTTCAAGGTCACACTTAGTGGTAAAAAGTCAAATTGAACCATTAACAGCTTGAACATTTCTGTCACAGAAATGACTGTGCCACATATTAAGCGATTTTGATTTAGTGTCATGTTAATATATTGTCTTTACTACTAGAATATTGTCGTTTAATACATCTGTTCCAGTTACACTGTCTATCAATACTGTATACACCAGTATCACACTGTCTAGCAATACTGTCTACACCAGTTTTGCATTGTCTAGCAATACATAGACATATCATAATAAGATTGTCTATTTATACTATCTACATCTATACTAGTGGGTTAGTGTATATTCTATTAATCTTTTAATATGACTATTTGTTTATATCAGCAACCGAAGCCAGATCAAAAGACGGTCGTCCTAATCTCCCACGCCTATCAGACAGATACCGAGGCTGGAGATTACTTTGGTGCCACGCTATACACGTACACGCGACCTTCAGGGAAGAAATACAAGTATCAGCATCTACTGAAGGATATTAAGGAAGGATATCCGGCACAGAAGATGCGCAATCGGTATAAATACATTGTGTTGAACGTTATTCTCTCAGCGAAGTGAATGCATATACTTTTCAACAGTGATATTCTCTAACTTGTTAACATATTTTGGGTCATACAGGACAAATGCATTTTGACTGATCAATGGTTAACCTTTCGAAGTCTTGAATAAATTCAGATGTGATGATATTTCGAACAAAACTAGGGAAAATGATTTCAATGTGATTTGAAACAAGAGCTGTGTTTGTGAAACACAATGTCCCTACTGCGGTCTCAAGCCGCATGGCAGCTATTTGAGAAACAAGGTTATATGTTGAATGTTAATGTCACAGTGACCTTGACCTTTGACCTAGTGATCTCAAACCATGTTTGATTGTATATGTCAATGAGATGCATGCACATGTGATGTTTAAAGAACATAGACCCAAGAGTTTTCATGTTATGAGCAAAGTTAAAGTTTTGGGATAGAATGACATAATGACAGACAGACAAGCCAAAAACAATAAACCCCCTTTTTTAAAAGAAGAGGCATTAAAATTTATAGTAATAGTAAATGGTAACAATGTATATATTAACATATGACAGTAGTAATTCTTTCTCTTCAGTAAAATATATTTATCGGCATTAACCTGAAATCAAGCAAATACATTGTGTTGTTGTTTTTCAGTGAAGGAGACGAGCTGGTACTAATAGACCAGACATTTGCACCCGACCTTGATCATACAGAAGTTCTCAATAGGTTTCATCACGACGTTAAAGTGGACGGAAAAACACGTTTCTGTCTGGTATGCCTGTGTTTGTTTTATGTTGATGTTTTGTTAAGACGATCGTATTGTATATGTTTAAATAAAGTGTTTTGCTGTGTACAATTAATTAAATTTAAGTGATAAGAACTAAATATTATATTTCTACTGTGAATTATAGAGACGTGTACACCAGGTTTGTCATCGCTTTTTTATAGTACACTTGTACTGAATACATATTTCGGAGAAAATCTATGTTTTATATGAATATAATCTTACTTGTTATACATACGTTTCCTGTAGACTTAATGTACATGTTTATCATTTTAGGTTTTAGGAAAAAGTGAAAAGAAGCAGTCATCTTGGACCTGGTATGAAACCAGTGCCATCCTTTGTCCGGACCCTAATCAACATCGTAAGTTTTAAACCGTAGAGCATAAATATATTGTTGTTGTTTTTTTACACAGTTTCAGCACATTATCCCTTATGTGTTAAAATGTTACGTTAAAATATTTGCTACTGATTCTGCCGTTGAACACAAACCATTTAAACAGTTTCAGCAAATTCTTCTTTATGTGTTAAAATATAAAAGTAAAATAGTTGCTACTTTTATGGTATTTTCAGATCACAATGAGGTTCCGATAGTTAAGGAGGCGAAATATGGCCCCGCAGCAGCCAGGCGTTTCACACAAAAAGTCGTATTTTCCATTGTCGACACTTCGCTTTACATGTTCATTGACAAATCCGGCATTTACGGCGTACCTATTGAAAGGGATGACAAGCGCAGTGAGTACAAATTACGGACATGATACTCTTATGTAATAATATAAAGACAGACGGGTCTTTAGCTGAAAGTTTAGTAACAAAACTCTATGTCAAAACAAAAAATAGTCATCAATCGAAAACATTGAGATCTACTGTATGGCATTGAAAGTACTTTATCCTGTTTTTCAGTATTTTGTTTTGGAGAGTTCTATGTCAAAGCAAAATAACCTCAAAAATCTTCGTATGTGTCGAAGTAGTAGGTGTGGATATAAAGCACCTTTCTTGGTAGCTCAGGTTGTAATATCAGTATAATATCGTTGCTTATATTATTAACAACTTAATTTTGCTGTTCAAGAAAAGACTTTATTCTTTCTTTCAGTACTTGTCAACAAGACAGTCGAAATATCGTTCAATCGAAATAGCTTGTCTCGAAAAGCGGCCTTGTTTGGAATGGACGGGATATCTTACGTGAGCTTAGATGTGCGCGCAGATGGTCAAAGAAATATTCGCATATCGGTTAGATATTATTAGATAATAAATTGCCTTTATGTTCAAATGTCTGACTTCTTATTTAATTGTTAATATTATCAAAAAGATCTACACTTGAATTAAAATGAAAATTTATAACGCACTGGTTGAACACTAAATGACAAGACAAAATATGTTTATTTTATATACAGTATGATCGAAAAAAAAATATAGTAAGTTTGATCACGAATGACATACAATACGATCTTACACTGATTCAATCAAATTTTCTTTTTGTGGGCTTAGACATTATATTGTATGTATCAACGATACATGCTATTGTATTATGCTGGCATTATTATGACTGAACAATGGTCTTTTTCTATTAGTGTAGGAAAGTAATATATGTATCCCGGAAAAAGCAACTTTTTGAAAAAACCACGAATCTGCTGGTACAAATAAAGCTGACCCATTTATAATCCTTTCAAAATCACACACCGTATCAACCATTATGATTTAAAGTTAGCTATCATTGGTTGATATTATGGACCAGCGTTGTTTGTACCGGGGTGATTAGTGGGCTGATTAGTTGAGTTTTCTAAACTCGTGCTTTTCCGGGATCAGTCTATTACATACTCAATGCGTCGTTGCCGATTTAATGTTTGTTGAGATGTCTGATTAGTTTCTATGTCGTACGATTTTAATACAACTGCTATGAAGGAGTCATGCTCCAGTAATGTTACGCTTACCTGTGATTTTGGTATTTGTACATATAATATAACTGTCAAACTCTGAGGCAGACACATCTTTTTATTATTTAAAAGTATTCAACAATGAATAAAAAAAAATGGTCTGAACTACATGAGGTTCGAATAATGAACATTTCTGTTAACTTATTAGAAAATCCACCTGTGATATCGGACTAAAAGATTTAAAAACCGGTTTCTCTGTTTTGTTAGCGTCTCTTTTATTTTTTAGAATGAGGCCATGTGCACGTGGTTTGAGTGTGAAGTGACCGGTACAGACAACATCTTCCATGTCGATGGCAAGTCTTATCTGTTACACTTATAATTTAAAAAATACGGCGTTTTGTTTTTTCAAATAAATGAAAGTATAAGCATGTGGTTAAATAAGGACATGTACTATTATCAGTTGTTTTTGTCAAATATCCAAATTAGAAAAAATACTTTATAAGCTCAAACTTTCTAAGATCGAGCACCCAATAAATAAGCTATACAATCGTTCTGGTGAGGGCAGAAGCTTTTGTTAACCCTAAGATATTTGTTTCAAACATCGCCAAAATATACCAAAGTATACTTTTTCAAATAATTGCGTATGCTACTAAATATGTTTTTCTTTATCTTTGTTTTGAACGATGTTTTTTTCCGATTTCGATTTCGAACTATAAAAGAAGTAACAATAAGACGATAAGCAAAATGTGCATTGCTTGTTTTCTTTAAGTTTAAGCGAACATTAGCATAAAGTGCGTATGATGAAGCTCACATTTCGTCCGTCGTTCGTCGTCCGTAGTCCGTCGTGAAATACGCTCAGAACATGTGTTGAAACGATATCATGGCGATGTTTGAAAATGGGTTTGGTCCATTAAAAAGCATGGCCGCCAGCAGGCAGACATCTTTTCCTATATGGTTAAAGTTAAATATCGTGAACACCATAGAAGTCACATTTTCCCGAGAATTGATCAGAACATTTGTGTTCATGATATCTCGATTGAGTTTGAACATTATTCTGGTCTGTTGCAAAACATGGCCCCCGGGGGTTAGCTCTCCTTGTATGACTTAAGAATATTCAAGACGTCACATTTTGTGGCCAATCGTAATGAAACATGCTCAGAACATGTGTGCTACTGATGTCTCAGTCGAAACACATTGTCCCAGGTGGTGGGACAGTTTTGTCTGTATGTGAAACATTGTAAACACACTTCAAGTCACGTTTTGTGTTTAATGTTACTGAAACTTGGTCAGAGCAATAGTTCTTATGGTAGCTCAGCTCAGTTCGATAATGGTTCGGTAGGTTGAAAATCAAGGCCTCCACAGGACGGGCAAATTTTCCTTATATATGTAGGTGAAACCCTCTGTTCAATCTAGAAGTTAAGCGTGTTGTCCATTCTTCATGAAACTGACATCGAACCTTAGTTCTTCTGATATATCGGCTGGGTTTGAAAATGGTGCCGGTCCATTAAAAAACATGTTCGCCATCGACCGGGGTCGTTTTTCATATATATCTATAGTTTAACCTTGTGAACACTCTATAAATCCCAGTTTGTGTACAATCTTCATAAAACTTACGCAACACATGTACGGTTCCGGCCCATTGAAAAACATTGCCGCCAATGTTCCTAATATGAATTTAGTGAAAACGTGTGAAGACTTTAGTAGACACATGTTTTGTCCAATACACATGAAACCAGCCGAGGACGTTTCTTATAATGATATCTCGACCAATATTGAAAACGATTCCGGTCCGTTGAAACAAAAGACTTCAAGAAGGCGGGGCAGTTTTCCATATATGGCTACAGTGAAATCTTGTGAGAACTTTAGAAGTCACGTATGTTTAGCCAATCTCCATAAAACTTATTAAATATGTGTTCTAATGATATCTCAGCCGAGTTGACAAATAGTTCTGGGTTAAAAGAAAGGTCAGTAGCCATATTAATTATACAAACATCACAAAAGCTGCATTGAACACTTGAGTTCCAAGTGAGCAGCCAAGGGCCTTTAGCCCTCTTGTTCCATGAACATTTATGTGTTTCACTCGTTGATTAACACAATTTACGCGTTGTTGATAATGTTTTTATGTTTTTATGTTACAGACTTCTTTCTGTCATATGACAAAGTAGATAAGACGTTTGTGATGTCCAAAAACAAGGGAGGGCGGAACTGTGTTATATTCCAAGATGTAAGGCGAGTTCCAGGAAGTGACCATCCAGATGGCGCATGCGCTTGTGAACTTGCGAACATGGATGCTGAAGAAATAACACCATATTTTCGTAGCTCCTCTGACAGTGGATACGCCAGTGCGGTTGGAAGCCAAGAAAAGGGACGCGTGATGATGCCGACCCAACAAGTCCCATCTTTTTGTCTAAGGACAATTTAGACATTGACTCATCTGTGATGTGAGCTATGGATTGAATGTTGACATACAGAAGTTTCACTTCTAAAAACAGCTTTAAGATGGACGCCCTTATGATGTGAGATTGTGTGCGTATGAATGAATTACTGATTTGCGATTGTCTCATAAATGTTGAGAGTTTATGTTCATCTAAATTAAATGTGGAATAAAGCTTGTTATTAGTAACAAACAGTTAAAACAGGAACTGGCCAATTTGGTATTCTATTATCCCTGTGGATTAAATGTAAGAATAGTGATAGACACTATTAAAAAAAACCTTCTTTGATTAAAAAGCATCGACATTGTGAAAGTAACGTTTTATTTGTTCATTACATTATTCTGTACCGAGTTATGGCAGAAGATAACGAATAATGCATGAGCCTGTTCTATACTTAAATGCAGAAAGGGCATTAAAATGAAAGTGTTAAGGGATTCGCTTTATTTATAAATCTGGTCAAATACATGTTTTTTTCTTAGTAAAATTAGCCTTTGACTGTAAACTGTATAACCTCAGCGTTTTTTTATTTGAATTGCTACATAATCGGATACAGAATCATTTAAATTTGACTTCGCCTACCTTGTGTATATCTACGTCGCATTTAAAAGTTTTTTTTCTTATTGAATTTTATATGATTTTTAATTAACAGTTCACATGTTTATAATTGTCATGTACATTAACTCATATAGATGCATGCCAGTAGAGTTAATCGTCTTGCCGAGTATTTATTTTTGTATGCATTATTTTGATTCGTGTATTTTAACTTGTATGTTAAGTGTTGTCCAAAACTTTTTTCTGGTAAAATGCACGTAAACATGTTGTCTATCCAAACATGTAAAACTGAACTACATACATAATGTTAATGGAAATGTATTTTAAACCATATTGTGACACAATCTTGAACCATTGTTATTTACCTAAGCAGAAGACCTGGGTTTTAAGTGTTAAGCTAATAATATATATATATGTTGATTGTCATAATTTCAAATATCGTATCTATTTAGTTCGTCTATAAGTGATTTTTGTGCATTCGTGTAAATAAAGTGTACAAATTGTAACTGATTTTACTGTTGATAATTTGTTCTTCATTTTGTTTAAATAAAAGAAAATAATCATTAACATAATCAGTTTAAAACTATGGAAGACATATATCCTGCAATGCATCATGCTGATTACTGCCAAATCGCTTACTTTGCGAAATGGCATATTTCTTTGTGAAATCTTTCAACTCGCTAAATTGTACGAAACGCCCAACTTATT
Source organism: Dreissena rostriformis (assembly GCA_007657795.1). Taxonomy (NCBI): domain Eukaryota; kingdom Metazoa; phylum Mollusca; class Bivalvia; order Myida; family Dreissenidae; genus Dreissena; species Dreissena rostriformis. Next base: position 316,186 of record VMBQ01000175.1, read on the forward strand.
GTTTCCAGTTGCTAACTTCAATTGAGTGTATATAATGTTTTTGAGGTTCAAAGTTCATTGCGGCAAGTCGACACTCCTTGTATGTTAACTACATTCCTCGCTTGATCTTCATCATGTTGATGACATCCCAACTTTCACATAACAGTTTATCTTTGTTTAAGTTATACAATTATCTATATTGTTAAAGCAGTTTAAACCCATGTCGTAGCTTCTTCCAACTATCTTGAAACGATGAGTTCTAGTTTTCAAATGTCACTGCAACGTGTTGTCACGTGTTGAAATATCTATCAATTTGAAACATTATCAATCTAAACTTTTAGTTCATAGATCTATAACTGTGGGGGGTGAGGGTGCTAGCGATTAGGTCGACGTCGATTATTGTGGTAAATATATGACGATAATGATGGTGGTGGTAATGATGGATCGACCCCATGATTATAATTATGATGGTAGTGGTTGTGATGGTGCCACGAAGATTATGATTTTGATTCTGTTGATGATGCTCCCACTACTGTCATGCTGATGATGATGTTGCTGCTGATTCTGATGATATTAATTAAAGACATGATAGTGATCATGGCGGCATGATGGCCAGCTATTGATGTGGTATAATAAGTAAAATCGTGTTTTGTCTCGTCATCAACTGAACATAGAAATATGTTAACATTCTATCCTCGCGTAAAATAAATCTTCTTTGTAATAATATCATGTTTATATAAATTTGATAACATTTCACAAATAACATCTTTATATTTGAAGGTGTGTGGAAAATATGATGGGAAAACACTGTAAATCAACAACACAATAAACCGTGAATAAGTGAACAGCGACGTCCGGAAAGATCAGACCGACACGAATAAGACGATGCAACAGTTAAACTAATTTTACTTGAAACTCATTTCAGACCAAATTTTAACGTTAATTCAATGAATGCGAACTATTACAATTAATTAAAAAAAATCTGAAAGCGATGATGTTTGCAATGAAAGTGTGCGTTCTTCGAAGGGAAAGCACTGTGTACAGACTTTTTTAACTGACAATAGCGCTACTAATAAAACATGTATGGCCGTTCTGGCCTGGCTGAAATGTTCAAACTTGAATGTCACATTTTATCTCTTTTCACGTTTCACTTCCTGTCTGATTTAATAAAGTATACAATAGTATACATTTGTCATCTGAAATTGTCGAATATCTATTCGTATCAAATGTTTTACAGAAAACGTGTTCACAATAAAAGAACTTGCAATCAGTCTGATTCAATCAATTGATATTGAAGAAAGCAGTATGTAGTAAACACTTAAGTAGCTTTAATGCATATTAGGGCACCCAGTTAATTCACAAGAGTACCTCCGCGATATGATGCAAATAGAATCAATAATCTGTTTTCTAAAATGTACATTGTGCAAAGTTATCATAAGCCATAGTGCGATCCGTTTGGTAAAAGATTCAATGAAATAAAGCATGATGCATAGTTTGGAGGATATTACTTCCATATTAAAGTCATTTAATTATACTCGGTTATGCCGAAAGTATGCGGCATATAATAGACCCTTCAACACATGTCAATCATATTTAGTGTTGACTGTAAAAGTATCAAATTGTATTATTTTAATGTCAATTCAAACAACTTTATTCAAATATAATAAAGTGAAACTTCATCTGCAACCGCAAGAAACACTATATTATAGAATGTGGGCTTTTATGTATGACAATGAACCATTTCCTAACTAGACAGATTTACAAGAAAAGAACGAAGAAGAAATAACGCACACATATGTAACAAACATACATATAGATAAATCTAGGGTCATCGCCTTGGAACGGTCAATATGAAGCAAAACAGAACGAGCTCTTTCTTTGCGATTTGGCAAAGATTGCATACCCGGACTTTGTTCGATTTTAAATGAATAGAAATTCACAATGGAAAAATAGTTTGGAAAGATTTGACATATTTCGTATCAAAGCCGGATCTTTATATTGATCGTTTGAAAGTCGGTAATCAAATACTGATTTGGTCAATAAGACCGTAGTCGGCAAGTAAAATAATTCAAACAGAATGTCGGAGCAAAAATTATGTTCAGTTATTACAAGCACGTTTCCTTGGTGGAATCATACTTGTTGTCTTTAAGATGTAACAGGACCAGCCTTATTTTATTTCCATGTTACTCCCGGGATTTAATAAAACAGAAACCATCATTAACAATGACATGTTATTTATGTTATATCTTATATAGTTATCTAGCCGATAAATTAGAAAGAGAAGGAAATAACTTTTTGCTCAGTAACGTTGGTAGGAATTACCAATGGTGTTCTTGAGCCAAAACAAGCCCAATTTTCATCCAACACAGTGGCTTTTATACTGTTTTAAACAATGGATCCCATGAGAAGTTCATGTATTTAAAGTAATTAAGAGGTCCTGCCTTAACTTTAGCCACTAAAACACATTATAATAAGTGTACAACATCATCTTAACACCAAAACTAATAAATGTATGGGCCTCCAAGTGGTGACCAGTAAAGATCATGAAATCCTTGAGGAACAAATGCACAGTTATTTAATGTAGATCAATAGATCTGTACCAAGTATAGAAACGCTTCAAATACAAGTTAGATTGGACACCAGATAAATATTAATAACAAAACAAATGCTCTAGTGATATATAAATCATTCCTGCTACAAAGAACATTTTTGTTGAAATAAGTATGGTCGTGTGTCTATTTAACCACACCAGAAACTTAATACTTTAAATAAAGAACATTTACGACTAAATATTTAGCGTCAATAACAAACCCATATATATATACCCCACCCCTCCCCCGCAAAGTGAGAAAACACATTAACATTACAAACAAACAACAAATACGGATAATTGTATGCAGACTAAAAAATGGTCTTTACTGACGTTAAACGGGAGACTGTTCCACATCCATAACCCATTGATCCAAACATATACTAATGACAAATTGTACACATGGTTGCTAAGCCTAGTCATTCATAGTTTCTGGTCCTTTATTCCAAGTGAGTGAGCTTAATGGGGTATTGAACCACACCAATAACACATTCTATCACACATTTAGGCATTTATTATGGTTTGGTTTGCACTTAATATAGGAAGCATACACCACGAACTGAATTATTGTTAACGTCAAATCATTTATGTCCGACGTATTAACTGCATTGATTGATTCATTTATACCCCCCTCAAGAATGGACCATATGTTTAACATAACTATTTACTAGTCCTTCTTTAGCATGTATATTGCATATGTCTATTCCAGTAACGATGACATGGTTTACACATGGAGTAACAACCTTTAAATCAATCTCAAATTACAGTAATAGCGAACTCGGACGTAAACACGCATTTTACACTCGTCTGTATAATAGTCAAGATATTGAGCTTTCTCACGTTTCAACCTTCGGACTGTTCGCTTGTGATAATTCTGCAACAGTTAAATTTCTATGTTAAAGCACTTGTTGTAATTGGGTGTGTAATTCATTGGTTTATGACTGATCTTGGTGTATTTAAGGTAAACACCATACCATTATTTCTATGTTAAAGCACTTGTTGTAATTGGGTGTGTAAGCCATTGGTTTATGACTGATCTTGGTGTATTTAAAGGGACTGTCCACTAGATAAAGCGTCGCGCGACGCGAAACGATATTTTGGGAACCTACGAGGATTGCTTATATAGGTAAAAAATACATCCGCTGTTAACATGAGTGTCCGTGGTCGAGTGGTCTAAACAGGTAGCTTTTTACTCTAGGACTCCAGGAATCCGGGGGTCAGTGGTTCGAGCCCTGTTGAGGGTTACCTTTTTTTCCTTTTTTTAAATTGTATTCTTGTTTTTTACTGGAGATTTTTAGTTCAAATGTTTAAATTTATCAATATAAAGCATTTAAAGCATTTAATGACAAGCTTCAATACATGCCAAAATCTAGTGGACAGTCCCTTTAAGGTAAACACCATAACATTACTTCGCGTGTCATCTTTAAAATAGGTTTCGGTATATAAAATAGACTGCAAATAGATTTACATGACGTAGTGGTCAGAAATGCCAATATTTTTGTGTATGGTAGAATTACGAAAACAACTACATTAATTTGATGTTTAACTTTGCATTTGACATCTTTAATACAAAACACATTACAAAGTCAACATTGACCATGCTTAAATTGGTACAGTTCAATATATATCAATACACATAATTTATGGATAGATCTTTTTTTTTTAATAAATGAAGAGTTGCATGTATCTTAATTAAAATGTCTCCTCTCTGGATCAAAAGCCAGTTGTGATTTATTAGAAACCTTTACTTATGAACAAATGTGTTTCAAGTTCCTATCCTTAATGTACTATTCTCAAACCACACAAATACGGAAAATCACATGTATATTGTTTTACATCGTAAAGCCTCTCTACATGCGGTAGCTACTGAGCGTTTGTAGCACAGATTACGTACTTTGTATACTCCACTGGTCACATGTATTGACACAATCGTGATATTCGGATAACTCCGGAATTCTCCGTAAGATAATGAATGCGTATCAGTGGCTTTTTATCCAAAACTAGAATTAAACGGACGAGAGCTTTAATTACATGGTTTAGATGTTCATTAAGTTGAGAGTTTATCTCGATGTCATTAAGTTATTCAGATGCTGTTTCACGCGACAAAATGCTTGAATACAATTCAATATCGTTAGCATACGTTACTAATGAAGTTAAGTGTAAACGTATTTATTTTAGCTTGATAACATTTAAAGTACTTACTACTTATTTGAAACGCTCTCGATTCCGTTTCCTGGGCCTAGAACCAGTACTTGGTGTCTTTGAAGAAGATCTAAAGAATGTTCCGACAGTGGGGATCAAACCCGTGACCTCCCGGTCGCTAGGCGGACACCATATTCATTACACCACGGCGACCTTATAATAAACATCTTAGATACCATGAAATGACACCACAGAGGTATTTCGAGTGATTTCAAATTTCATACGCAAAAAAAAAAACGCATTCGAATACGAAATAGTTTTCTGTGTAATAAAGTTCATGTAACTACATTGCATAATTATGATGTCCTTTTAAAATGTATTCTGTGAATTGGGGCTTTTAATTTCATAAAATACCAAGATACAATAGTATACTTTCATGTCAGGTTAAAGACCAAGCTAACTAGAACCAATCGCGCATGTTAATGTTTTCAATTATTAATTATAATGTTTCCAGTATCTCCAACAAGATCAATTGTACTCATACTTGCATCATTTACCACAGCAGAAGGTATGGACGCGTATGGACGCGTATATGGGACTTCCTGATATTGTAATGATGTTGATTTAACAAGTTGTGCTATGTCATACTTTTCGTGATTAGATAGGCATTACGATAAACGATATGTCGACATATGTACTTATTTCTTATTAAGGCGTTAAAGATTGTTTCCACATCTCAAGTAAATCCCGTTATCGCCTGAACGTGTATGGTATACGCCTGAACGTGTATGGTACACGCCTGAACGTGTATGGTACACGCCTGAACGTGTATGGTACACCCTGATGCTGTGATGATGTCAAAATTCTATGACGGCATGCTCTAAAAAGTGTCATGGCGTAAAAAAAAACTCAACGTGTTGACTACATTTTCACAAGAGCATGACGCCAAACATTATGTTGATTTGTCGACTAAGGATAAGATTTCAAGACTTCAAGAACCAGCATGTTGGTATAACAGCCTAAATCTCTGACGATATTTTATCCTTTAGCCTTCCTGTACACAACACAGAAATAGTTGAATATACAGGACGACTTAAGGACAAAATATCGTCAGAGATATAGGCTGTTCGCGGAATTTGCCAACTATTTGGTATGTTTAACATTTATAGTTTTATTCAACACAAATATGGTGTGATGAGGTTTTAATTTCATTGCTTCGTCATGAATGTTCGACTGGTTTAAAGGTATATTTGTGTGTGTAATCGTAACTATTCTAAGCCATCGGACACTTAAACATATTAAAACAAGTTCGTGTCCAAACATTTAGATACACAAAAATATGCCCATAAGTAAGTAAATAAAAGTATGTCCAAAAATTTACAGACACCATGAAATGATACCTGTTTCATCTACGTTAATATGTTTGATGTTGTTTTACAGACAAATACTCTGGTGTTGAACTTTGACCGTAGACTACACAGATTAGCATAAATATAATGAAATATGGACCTGTAATTATTAGAATTATTCTTCGTAACTAAAAGCTATCGGGTGAAAGCATTCCCTGGAGCGAGTACCCAAGCCTATTAACCCAAATAAAGCAAACGCAACGGGCCTCTGACTTCTGGTGTTCGTCTGCCAGGCTTTATTAACGTCATCCGTTTGTAAAACCACAGGCGTGATTTGTCATGTGATTAACGCAATTACCGCTTATATGAATTCGGAAACAATGCAACTGTCCAACAATTTAGAGTAATTAAAAATACGGGGAAATATGTGTTTCTGAAAAAAGTAAAAATTTGAATTTTACAAATTTTGAATCTTAAAAGAATAACACAATTTCCTGTTTGCCTATCCTCAAGGGATGAAAAGAAGTTGCACATGAAATTTTAGACGAATATCTGTTGTGTATTTTAAGAAACAAAGCAAACGGTTTGCGACATTTTAAGCCCTAAATTACAAAGTGTTTCTTGCATTTGAATATACATAGATTGCTAGATTGTAAATGTCTATTCGAAAATTGCATTGTAAACGATAATTTGAAATACCACAATTTGAACGTGTCACTATTCTACAACTGAATCTTGCCAAAATATATACATTAATGAGTCTGTGTATGATGTTGCGACGGTGATGTTTTTATTGCATATTCGGCTTGGGGCATTTTATTATAAACTAAGACTCGCATTTCTGTATTGATTCCGCTGAGACAATTCTTAAAATCCGTTGTCAATGTATTTTTATAAACATCGTCATATATCATTTGTTATTTACAAAGTTTAAGGGTGTGTTTTAGCTAAAACGCTTGTTGTTATTAAATGGCATGTTTTAAGTGCTTCTGTTTGAAGGGTTACTTGAACGAACGGAATCAATGTTCAGAAGATCNAATTTACATAGAAGTAAAGAGTGACAATTGAATTAGATAAATAACAAAGGAATCAGACGTAAAACTGTAGATAGAAGATTTGCCGTATATCAATTTTGCTCAAGGCGTAAGGCTTAACATTGTAAATAAAGATAATAATCAATCACTTCCACAACACTCCACTTTCAATTGAATATATGATACGTGATATTTACTTACTTGATAAATACCTAAGTGATAAATATATTGATTCGATTTTTGCTGATAAAAATCAAGCGAAAGGAACAATGTCAAGTAGTATTTATAGTTACTCATCTTTTACTAACCTCTTCCTAGTGTACAATCAATTGAGATTGAGTGAAATATGATCGCCAGTCTTCCGGATACAAGTGCACTGATGATTTATTTTCTATGATGGCTTCATTTATAAATTCATTTTATGTTTATAGTTTGTTGTCTGTAATAAAAGTAGTGGCTATGAGCTGGACACTTTCTCCGGATAAATTATATGGAGTTTAAATGTAAACTATATTAGCACTAAGCCTTCTCTAATGCTAATCAAGTGTTGGCCTTTCTAGATGAAATATATAAAAAAAACTGATACTGTAATTTGTTCTGTTACTGCATGATATACATTGTAACATTAATAACATTGGTGTTAGATTAATATTTATTATAAGATATTAGTTACATGTTATCACCAATAAACGATTGAAAATGGTTTTAAAGAGATCAAACATCACATGTTGTCCTGAATTATTCACTGAAAATGTAAAGGTACATTACAATAAACCTCATAGCATTACAATTTACATAATATAACAAAGAGAACATGTTTCAATTCAATTACCATTCAACTACTCAGTGGCTATATACAGACCAGAGCACCAGGACCATAACCTTTTTAGGTACGATAAAATAAAGCTATAACGAGAATCAACAACATCTCGTCTTTTTTAAAAGCTTTAAAGCATCATATAGTTTAATATTCAGATACAAGTCGTGCAAATCAAAAAAGACGCCACAAAGGTTGTTAAAAGGTTAAATTACAAAGATCTGTTGTGTATGTCTATTTTACAAAAAAAAGTACACGTTAAATAGTTTCAAATGAGTACATTAGTTTAAATTAAAGAAACTCGTTTCAGCCAGGCAAAAGAAAAAAAATATTATGAATTAACAAAAACCGAGATAGGAGTCATCGACAATAAAGTGTGACCATTAAATTGGACAATGACAAAGGAGCCTTAAGTAAAGCTCGAGATAGCAGATTTGCCTTTTATCAATTGTGTTTAAGACGTAAGGATTAAAAATGCTGAAGATAATAATCAATCACTTCCAAAACACTCCACTTAAAATTGAATATATATGATATTTACTTACTTGATAAATACTCAAATGAGTAATATATTGATTCGATAATAATTAGGTGAAGGAACAAAGTCAAGTAGTATCCTTCCTTCCTATCTATTCGATCATTCCTATCTATTCGGCCACTTTCTTATGACGTAACAAACTCTAAAACCGCGTATCCGCACGTGTCCGAATTCTAAGCTAGTATACACAACATTCGTTTCGCGAACATCGGGATAGAAAAATGCGTAAAAACAACAGGTATGAATCGTTGCTGTTGTATAAAAGGCACGTACCTGTACACAATTTAACCTCGATTTCACATGCAAATAACTCCTTAATTATTATTTTTCGTCGTATTTTCACAACTCATGCACTCGTCAGCGTTTCAATGTTTTTGTGGGTCACGTGACTTAATCACTATTACTATAGCGCTTAATTTGAGGCCCGTCTATATGTTTACTCTCGCTTTTCGGTGATCCGCTAAAAAAAGCGTTCACAATTAAAATCCAATTTGCGTCCGTTGTTAAATTATCGCACACCTTTTTCTGCTAGGCAAACCCATCAAGGTACCATAATAGTTACCGAAAGTATTCAACTGAGACGATGCTAAAGGCAGTGTCCGAGGTTCAATTAAAAAGAAAATCTATCAGAAAGACGGCCGTTGAGTATGGCATCCCCTACCAAACGCTACGTGACCGGATAAGCGGTGAAATCGATCCCGATAAGTTCGGTCGAGACACCCTATTCACAGAAAAAGAGGAATTAGGTCATGTTGAATTCACAGAGGTGATGGCACGGTTGGGTTACGGCTTGTCGAATTCAGCTCTGCAGAAGTATGCCGGCGAAATGGCTTTTCGATTTGGTAGAAGGCCCGTGGACAAGCCCGTGAGCTTATGCTGGTTGTATGGGTTTTTGCAGAGGTGGCAGTCGAGAGTTATATCGAAGAAACCGTCCGCTTTAGACAGTAATAGGGCCAGACACTCAACACCAGAGTCTGTAGATTACTTCTACAACAACCTCAACACGACTCTTTCTGAGCTCGGACTTCATGACTGTCCAGAGCGGATTTATAATATGGACGAGACAGGAATCAGTCCTGATCATCGCCCGCCGAATGTGATTGCCCCCACCAGAAAAAGCCCCAGTCAGTTACTTCACCGCGGTCAGCAAATACCACTCTCATAGCTTGCGCCAACGCTGCTGGAAACCACATGCCACCTTTCTTTGTTTTGTAAGGTGATATTATACGAAAGATATTGCATATTAAAGAGAAAATAGTCTGTCCTTCTAAACTGTTTGCATTCTCTAATCCGCAAAGTAGTTAAATTTCTGAATACTTTTGTCAAGCCCATACATTAAATTACTTATAAAAAGCACTGTAGGCAATTATTTCAAATGACTTACATTTGTAATGAATAAGTTCATGGTAATGTTTAATAAGATATTTAATGACAATTTAATAGTAATTTATATTTAATATAGTTGTAAAATTTTACAATACGATATATAGGCAAAAGAATGAACGATGAGCTTATGGAATTTAGCGACAGCGAGAGCCATGGCAGTAATGTCGGAGACCGGTTGGTCGAATGGCGATATATTCCAGCAATATATGGAGACCCATTTCCTAAAGTACGCCAACCGGTCCGATATGAGCCAGCCGGTGATGTTGATATTCGACGGTCATTCAACCCATACGTCGCCTGAAATGATAAATTGGGCCAGAGCTAGGAACATCCATTTGTTCGTGTTGACTGCGCACATTTCGCACATCCTACAACCACTCTATGTGGCGGTATTCGGGCCGTTCAAGTGGTACTATTACGCAGAGTGTGCGGCCTTCATGCAGAAACACATGGGAAAGGTAGTGACAACGTTTGATGTGGCTAGCATCGCCTGCGAGGCCTATTTGAAGGCAGCCAGCCCCTTAAACATTATTTTGGCTTTTAAAAAGACCGAACCCAAGTGGACGTGAGATTATAGACGATTAATTTATGGTCGAAATGGACCAGCTAGAAAAGGAAAACTCGTCGCCAAAGCCGCGTAATAAAGGAAAGAAGCCCAAACTGAAGAAGAATCTGCCAATCACAACTTTGCCGTCAACAAGTGGCATTATCTTCGAAGATTCGGAGTTTGAATGCGAAGATGATGAGGACGATGACGAGGTCTGCTGCGTGTGTCAGCAACGCCAGCCACCAACTTTCAATGACCGCCCGCACATTAAACTACTAGGTTGGGGCCAATGTGACTCGTTTGGGCATTGGGTTCACTTGGCCTTCTGCCACGAGAAAAGGGTTTTGCGTCGCGGTGACGAGTTTCGTTGCCGTAATTGTTGCTGAAATAAAGTTTCATTGCATTGTTTATTTGTTTATTTGTTCAAATGTTTAAATTATGTATTCGCCAAAATTAAAAAAAAAATGCTTATCACCTTAGTATTTTTTTTTTTTTTTTGATAACATAATTGTTTTGTTACGAAATTTTGTTGCATTCGTTATAAAATATAGACACACACACAACCAAACGACTAACTCAACACAGCCGTATGCAAATTAGTTATCTCCCGTACCAAACCTCATTCTACACGTCTTTGCACGCGCCAATGATCGACCAATCAGAGTGGCCGAATAGATAGGAAGCGTCAGAGCGATCCGGACATACAACTGTCAAATGAAAAACGAGGTATTTTTTGTAAACAAACCGTCTCCGATTGAGTTTCGCGTTAAAACTTCTTTGTTATGTATATTTTGTTAACATATTGCGTTATAATTGTTTAATTTATTGTTTATTAACAATCTACAGCTCATGACATCCTAAAGTGGCCGAATAGATAGGAAAATAGGCTATTTATAGCAACTCATATTTTATTCGAATGCATGTCGCGGCACAGTGAAGCTATGCCCTTAACGTATGCCATCGAATGACCTTATTGAGCATGAAAAAAGGTATTAACCATCAGATAGTAATTGTACCCAAAGATCTATCAATATCTCACCTCCTACAACAATGACCTAATCCGATTGGCTTAGAGCGTCACGTGTCCATGGTGTATGTTCCATACACCCCGAGTAATTTCCATACACCATGATACACCTATCAACTTAAAACAAAATGGCGTCTGTTCGATAAGCTGCTAGATAAGTCTTGTTATTTTTTTTTTATTTTTTTTTTTTACATATGTACTGGAAACCAATTAAAATATCGATTTTAACTGAATCTGTGTCGTATTTTAGATTGATGACACTATTTCAGCTTTAACATGAGTCATAAAAAACACCACTAAATTAAGTATAAACAACACGCTTACCTCAATGACAACTTCAATCCAATGCTTATTATAATAAAGTTACAACGAAACGCACTTCCATTTTCGGTTCTTCTACATATTCTTGAAATATATTTTAAACCACACTTTTAATAACATTTATATTGAATGCTAACAATTCTGACCCAAAACACGAAAAACAAAATCGTAATCCTCTCGGAACGAGTTATTTTATTCCCATTGAAGTTTACCATACAACTATGCATGACAAACACACAATCCAAAATAAGTTTTGGATTCGTTTGATAATTTAAAAATGATTTTACTTTTAAATTAAAATTGCACGTCCGACATTTTGTCCTTAAAATCCGAGAATCTTACATAAACTAGTGATTTTCGTCACATAAAATTACGTCACCCGAGAAACGTCATAAATTGCGTCATCAATTGAATAAAAAAAACAATAGTAAGGAAAGCCGGTTCGGAAATAAATATATACTAGAAATGGCGCGGCAGAGGCCGACGCGTTTCCCCACACGGAATGTTTGATCTAGGTGTGCCCCAGGGTTGGTAATGGGCCATGCATAGTCGAGATTGACTGTATTGTCATAAGAGAAGTTCAGTATCAATTAGAAGTGACAGACGGACGGACGGACGGCGGAGATAACCACAATATCCCCACCTTTTTTCAAAAGGGGTGGGGATAATAAAACACACCAAGGAAAAGGTAGTCGGTGAGATATAATCGTTACACTGTTAGTAACGTGTCCGCCACATTCAAAACCTCCAACGACAAATCAGAGGCGCCAACACGAAGTATGTACTCGCCAAAAAAGACAACAGGTATTTGTTTCCTTTTTTGCCAATTGTTTGGTGGTTTGAAGGGCGCCGGTAAATTATATTCTTTTTGTGTTGCACTATTGTTCTTTACAACATCAGTATTATGCTTTGTGAATATCGGTACTATCACTCAATCATGTAATGATGTAATAATTATTTTGTCGGCTCCCGATACACCTTAGTGGTAAGAAATTAAAATTACACGTTTTTCTACATTAAATAGCTTTATTCCCATCAATCAGTCTTCGTCATCTTAACAACATTCTATGATATCTCCATGTACATCAAATATATAGAAACACGTGCTTTCACACTTACTTTCGCAGCATCCTCGTGTCCTCCAGCTTGGCCATTGATATACCCCTCCTGAATGTGTCGCTCTAGCGTAGCAATGCTCGTTACAATTTTCGCATTAATCTCTCTGCCAAATCAATCAGTTATGGCATGTTTTGCTGTGCCGAGCACCGCCACATTATATGAAATTGCGCATGCGTGAACATGGCGGGCTAAAATTTTGAAGAAGTAAAATTACATCGAAAAAATTGAAAGTTTATGGAATAAAACAAGTGAGGATGGATGAAAAGTGTTTTAAGTGAACATTTGGATGATACCTATGATTATCTATGACCAGAAAACACAAACCCTCCAATGATGCGCCGGATAACGGTCAAGCAAGTTCAACACAAAGCACGAACAAGCGAAACAAAGGAAAAAATGGCTCAAAATGCTCAAGCTTCACCCGTGACTAATCTAAGCCGACAAACACAGGCGAGCCAGGCAGGTCAGTACTATGGCAGTCAACAACTAACGCAGATACCATGTTCATACATGATGAACACGCCCAATTTTTATGGACAGGGATTTATACCTCCGGCAACGCCATCGCCGCCACCAAGCTCGCACATTTTATCATCAATTTTGGTAAGGCTAAATTCTGTTTACAAAAAACTATCACAACTTGACCGAATTCATCAAACAGTGTCGGGCATAGTTTCAAGAATAGACAAAATAGAACAACAAATGAATAGTTTTGAAACCCGAATAAAGGAGTTAGAAAAATCGTGTGATTTCAATGGGAACATGATAGAACTTAACAAAAAACAGAGTGAATTCGACTCAACTCTAAAATCTACGAGCAATTTGCAAAGTCGCGAGGATTCAGTGATCCAGCACGAACATATAAATTACAGGCTGAAATAACGGACTTCAAGTGCAGGGGTATGCGGGACATTTTGTTGTTTTTCCAGATACCTGAGGTGCAAGAAAAACAGTGCGACAAAAAAATCTTGGACTTCACCGAAAAAAAGCTTCACGTGCAAAACGCTCAAACTGAAATCAAGTTGAACAGGGCACATCGGATAAGCCGATATCAGCCAAATAAAGTGCGGCCAATTGTTGCGAAATTAGCATTCTACCCGGACAAGGAGAGGGTTCGCATGGAGTCGAAAGAACTGAAGGTACTCCTTTCGGAATCTCCACAGTAAGTTATGGTGGTCCGACGATGGCTTATACCCATTATGAAAAAAGCAAGATCCGAGGGAAAGGAGGCGTATCTCAGAATTGACAAACTATATATAAACAAGCAAGTGTATAAGGAATAGGACGTTATTGAGGGTGTCATTGAAATTGTCACATGGAATGTGGAAGGACTAACAGCGTTTAAATGCTCTGATAGTAAGTTTTCATCTTTTCTTAACTGTCACGATATTATATGTCTGACTGAAACTTGGACAAATAAAGACTCAACCTTAGATCTAAAAGGCTATAGCAAGCCTATTCACTCATACAGACGATTGCAACACCGTAGAGCGAAGCGCTCTAGTGGTATAGTGGTGGTATTGTGATTGACATTAAAGACTATATTCGTAAAGGTGTTAGTAAACAAGAGCACCGCCTAGCGGGTGCAGACCGCTCATCTATTCGTCAAAGTATGAATCGAATCTGATCATAAATTAAGTTATTGCAATTTTAGCAAAATTGTGGGGGTGTGGTCATTTATTACATTATATTTCAAAAATGAAAAACAACGAATAAAAATATGGGGGGGATTCTTGGGGGGGGGAGGGTGGGTTTTTTTTTTTTTTTTTTTG
>VMBQ01000175.1:331778-345631 GCA_007657795.1 Dreissena rostriformis
AAAACAGTTTCAGAATAAAGGTAAACTATACTGTTGTTATATTGACTACCGGAAGGCATATGACGTCATCAATCGCGGCCAATTATGGAGTAAGATGATTAATGTGGGCATCGACGGTAAACTATTAACACTTATTCGATCCATGTACGATGAAGTGAAATTACAGGTTAAACACATGGGTAAATTATCAGTCGTATTTAATAGTAACGTCGGCTTATTTTAGGGAGAGACAACCTCGCCCATATTGTTTTCTCTCTTTATTAACGACATCAAATTCGATTTGCAAAATGGAATAAACGCCGGAATTACACTAGATCAAATATCGATATATCTTTTATTATTTGCTGACGACGCGGCTTTATTTTCTGAAACACCGGAGGGTCTTCAAGAATCATAAAACAATTTAGAAACCTACTGCGATAAGTGGAATTTAACGGATAACATTGAAAAAACAAAGGTCATGGTATTCCGAAAAGGTGGCACAATTAGTAAAACATTAAAATAGACATAAAAAGGTCAAGAAATAGAAATTGTTAACAATTTTAATTACCTTGGAATTGTCATGTCAAGCGGTGGATCTTTTGCGTCCGCAACAAATACATTGTATGGCAAAGCTTCAAATGCGATTCATGTAAAAGAATATTGAATGTTAAGATGTCAAAAAACTCATTATCGCTATATGCCGAAGTTGGTCGATTCCCCTTGTATTTAGACAGATATGTTAGGATCGTGAAATACTTTTTGAAATTATGTACTGTAAAACAGGGTCATTGTATTCATAAATACATTTTACTATCACAGAGATTAGAAATTAAACGCAAAAATAACACAAACTAGAAATGGCGCGGCAGAGGCCGACGCGTATCCCCACACCGAATGTTTGACCGAGGTGTGCCCCAGGATTGGTAATGGGGCCATGCATAGTCGAGATTGACCGTATTGTCATAAGGGAAGTTCAGTTTCAATTGAAAGTGAATTGGTGTAGAAATGAAGAAGTTATAGTAAAGGCAATTTTTGGGTGGATGTGACCTATGTGGGTAGGGCGCCCCAATGTTGGTAATGGGGCAATGCATAGTTGAGATTGACCCTATTGTCATAAGAGAGGTCCAGTATCAATTTGAAGTGAATCCGTGTAGAAATGAAGAAATTATAGTAAATGGCAATTTTTGGTGGGTGTGGCCTATGTGGGCATGTTTTCCAAAATGTCTTCTTGAGGTTCAAGGCACATGAATAACACGTATGACAATGCTCTCCTCCCCCACAACTTTGGGTGCAAGTAGTCTCCATAGGTGTTCCATGTACAAGATTGCACTGTAATTAAAAAATGTAAACGATCTAATTGCTTTGCAACAGATACTCAGATGTACAAACTTCTTAGATTATCAATTGTAACGTATGCAAAATATTATTTTTTGAATTATTGACCTGTTACGCGTATAAGATACACGATGACTAGTATATATGAAATGTTTAATAAAGCCATTGATTTGAGCGTAATATCTCTTGCATTTCAAAAAACTTTTACAATCAAGTGAGAGAATGACCTAGTCTGAAACCTTTTTAAGCGTTTTAATTTTAGATAAGCATAGGAAAGGTCGAGTTCTTATATGTGATAAGCATACGTATAAACAACGCCATTATGTCGAATAGTTCGTCATAGTTTGTCAGACGGGGAATATATAAAACAACACACTAATATCTACATTTACTTATGACAATTACTATATTCAGTTAATTTTAATTTAAAAATTACATGAAGTGTGATAAAAACGAACAACAGATTACGCAATCTTCGCATCGTACTTTGGCGTTTTCAAACAATCTATTCAAGTCATGTGATTCAGTTGCAAAAACAAATTGTTGATTTGTGAAAACAGCTCATCGACATTTATAGATAAGATTCATTCAAACACAAAATATGTTTTGTAATCAAAATAAGTGCTCTTTTGACTTCTATCACTTATTGAAGTATACGCTGTTTGAAGTGTTTTAATATCAAATATCAGTTAAGACCAATACTTGGCAGTTTGCTCTAGACGATTCCGGTATTTTAATGGATGGTTTATCATGTAATGATGCAATGGTTGGCTGGGAAAACACGGATTACATAAGTTAGATAAACACAAGTTTGTGTTGCTTTTTTTTTAGAAAACAAAGCTACGTAACATTCATACTCGTTTTCAAGATTTAAAGCAGTAATTTATATAATTGTTCGATGATGGAAAGATATTACACTTCACGATGAAACATAACGTATATATATAAATACAAGACGCCGCATTAAAAAAAAAAAAGTTATTAACGTACTGTATACTTTAAGGTCACAATATACTAATTCAAATCCCTATGTAATTTAATGCAATTTAATGTAAAACCTTCAACTTAAGTAAAAAAATAAAGTCAACATTTTGCACACAGGGACCCCTATTACCATACATGTTCTTAAAGAGCATTGAAGCCTAATTCATTTAAGAAATAAAAAAGGTCTGTCATGCGATATGTTAAAACAAACTTGATACGAATCAAATTTTAACATTTTAAATTTTTGTTTCAACGTTTTTATCTGGCTACTTTAAAGGTGAGTGAAGCTCAAATTTGCGCAAGTTTATCGCTGTTGACTACATTCTTAAAACAAAACAGTATTTTCTTGGTGAAATCAATGCTTTCCCTACACATGGGCCGAGCAAAAATAACAAAACGAGTGTCATTAATTGAAAACACGTCTTCTAGTAAATCAAGATGATTTTTAAACAGTATAGCATAAGACCTGAAATATCTAGTTTACTGTAACCTTAATAATTTATTGGCGAATGTTTGCCACATACCTTTCGTTTGTAATTGTCGCCCAACATGCTTCATTTTCTACGTAGAAAGATATATAAGATAAAAATGTCCCCTCTAAATATTCTTTGTCAATTGAAATGATGTTCATGAAATTAAGCTCAACTGGAACGATCACTTAGGTTATGTGCTGATGGCATTGTTCATTCATGTAGATATCCAGGTAAGGTCACGGTAACATGAAGATCAAATTCGGGGCCTTCAGATTCGTACTCTGTAATCGTATTTCCTATAGCTAACCTTAAAATGATTATCATAAAATATAGCTGAAAGTTAAGTCCATAAAAACGATTTTCGGAACGCATAAGCCGGTAGGCTGAAGGTCTAGTAGCCAATATTAAAGGTCAAATATACCGCTACGCTCCAAATCGTGAATGGCTTTTGAAAGATGTTCATGGAGCTGAATTCAAAGGTTTTTATTATTGAGGCCATGTGTAGATTGCATGACATTCACATCAACTCAAAGTCACAATTTTGCGATAAATTGTTTGTGACTGTATTTTCATGTCCGTTCCACATCGTATATGCCCCATGTTGTATTGAACCTTATCAGACGTATCACATTAAGGTCATGTCATGAAGGCATGAGACGATCACGCCACGTCAAGGTAATGGTAACATGTGAAGGACCAACTATTGACCGTGGGGTATATAGATGTCCTTTGGTTTACATTGTTTTGTTAAGACATGATGAATTAAGCGCTGATGTTTTCAACATTGAAGTACGAATGCAAAAGTGCCACTTGAAAATAGTTCAACAACTTCCTTGTTTGTAAATATTGACTAACTGATTAAATCAGAAGAGTCCGACATTGATTGAGAATAAAATAAGGGTCATCAAGATAAAATACAGCCAGCACTTGAGCAAAATACTCAAAACAGAAGACGTTATCAGCAAGATGTTTCTAGTGCCGCACTTGAATTAATATTTGAATAACATATCGTTGCAACATGATGAATTGTCTTAAAGATTGGCCAAAGACCTGATGAGGACGAGGCTTAACATTTGATATATTGAGTAACATATGGTTGTAAAGGAAAAAGAAATGAATAGTTTAATCATGTATTACAACGCAACAAATAAGCACTGATAAATTAACTTGCAAAGTATTTTGTTTATAAATATTAATTACCAACTAATTTAAATGTGCGCATTTCTTATATTCCGTAATAAAATTATCGCATGCAATCTTAGTCAATATTAATTTGAGAAAGGTACCCCGAAACTTCCTAACGTTTATACCGCATGTTTATTTTATAAAGCGATGTTTCTGTATTTATTTACAAATACTGACACCGTTATAACGAACCATACGGGTTTATTGCTGTTATATACTTAACTTATTGCAAACAAGTGTAGTTGGCGTTGAAGCTTCAACGTCCAGGCTGCTTTTGTTATTTCAGAATATTGCAACCATATGGCCTGTTTGGTTATCTGTCAAAACAAATAATATATTGGATTTATCGAAAACAGCGAAGTATATTAGCAAAATTTTACGAATAAAAAAACGTTTAAACAACATAAGCATTAGTTGATAATTAACTTAACATTTGATTGACCTACTCATACCGTTTGCTAGAAAGTGCAAGACAAATATAAGTGCATTTAATACAACGTTTGTTAAGCGTTAGGCAAAACAGCAGCACACCATTTTCTACTTGTATCCATCGCAAAATTGTCCTTCGTTAGACAAAAAATATTTTGGAAACATATTGTGAGAATTTTTATTCGAGTTGATACAGATTCACACCTTCAATCTAGAGCAAAATGTCACAGACATTCAAGAAATCCGGCTTGATAATCCGAACTGTGGTTTCGTGTATAAAACGACGCGTAATATATATTTTTTTCTCCTTGAACATTTCAATCCGGAACGACGCTTTGTATGAAGAATGCTGCCAATTCAATAAGGCCAGCGTCTTGCCTATTAGTAGCTTAGGGTTTGAAGAAGGACACCTAAGACGCGTAGTATACACCAACTGCATATACGCATGTGTTTTTACATCATCAGACATCAGGTTAGTGTATTCAGATTCGGTAAATTAATTATCAAACAATAAACTGATTTATAAAAAAAAAAAAAAAGAAAAACAAATAGAATACGCCCTTCACACAAAGCAACATGCGGCGGTATTGCATACATGTATACAATACATTCGATGTTTATTTTTCAGCATATAATTTACCTAGGCTACCACCACTGTATCTTCTTGATCAGTACCGTTCTCCCAATTGTGATGCTATCGGAGGAGCTGCCATACTGATGTAATCTAGAAATACGATATTGTTTCTAGATGTGATCGCAAGCTGAAACACCAATGTGCCCAAATCACACAAGATGACACGTACAATTTCAATATAATTGAGAACATAAGATACTTCTAAACATAAAATTATCGATAACAGATTTTCTTTTTATCTTAAGCGTCCGAAAAGTAAGGGTACAACATCTTTTAGATAATATTCAAGAACATCAAAGCAATATCTTTAAAATTAAACAAATGGTATGTTTTATTACCTACATGAAAACAATCAAATCATTAATGTATTAATAGATTTTTGCAAAGATAATGAAATGGAAGTGAACAGTTATTTAAAGTAAGTGATTTATTACAAACCTCTTGTCAAATTTAGGTACAGCCAATGAATGAGTAAGTTCAATTTAAAACCCCGTCTTCCTGGTTCTACCGAGCAAATGCTGATTTATTTTCTATTAGGCAAAGTATTAAATCGTGATCAATTGCTGGAAGAGCTGCCTGTTGGAATACAGAGAAAAAAAATATTGACACTGTAAAATGTCTTTTTAACGTCTTTTAAAATGCAAGCTACCATTGTTTTGCATTAATTGCTTTCATTATTAAGCAAAATTCATAACCTAAATGGTTCGTTTCGTATAATGTATATGTGGTATATATACATAGACATTTTTCAATAATAAACAAATGTACTTTTTTAAAAACAGTTTACATTACAAATCTTTATTTCAATGCGCACTTAGAAAATCGAATGAACACGCACCAACAATCAAGAGCCTTATCAAAACGTGTTTATGAAAATTTACTTTGAAATTGTAACTGAAATTTCCAAAAAATCGTCAGTGTTGCACAAGATTACATATACTTATTTTTGTATAGAAATAATGTCATAATGTTTAAAAATGTGTCAACTTATTGCGTGTTATTTTTGGAGTAATATTTATTTTGCATTGATTGTTAATATATCACTTATATATTATTTGAGTAAATATATGATGGACAAAATGTTTAATACAATGATTAAATAAATTCTGAACATACACGACCTTTTGTTTAATTAATTACGAATTTTAAGCATAACATCAATAACTGTTAGACATTATAAATGACAATGAACATATACATACCCTTTGTAGTTGGTTATCAAAGTTGATTTGACAATAAATCGGGCAAAATTTAATATGGTATCTATAAAACATTGCTCAAACTCTACTGATGTAAAGGAATAACTAATATAAGTCCACATGAGACATTATCGACATTAAATAGCCTTGTTATTTAGTATCTTATTATACAATGTGCATTGTCGGTCGGAAATATATACCGGTATCGTAAATGCAACGTACGAACACCACACAATGTTTGGAGGAGGATCTGTACGACACAATTACAGGTTTAATAACGTTGTATAAGGATAACAATGTGTTACCCGTAGATGACGCGGATATTTCGCGATCATCTTGCGGCATGCATATGATCAAATATGACTCGACTGTATGGTCGACCCATTACGAATGCCGCAAAATAAATCGGTACGATTGCTGTGAGTTCATGAAACGAGTGTGCGATGACCGTACTGATTTGTCCTCACCTCACCAGGTGATATAAAAAAACTCAGTACGAAAATGGGTATCGTACATACTCCGTTTCACAGTTTTAAAGATATTATACGGTCAATCAGTGACAAATGTATCATACTGAGCTAATTTTACCCAATAATAAACGTCCGCAGTAAAGGTTCAAATAACGCGTTAAGGTTCAATCAATATGCAACTCGAAATTAATTCATACGCATAGTATTAAGTAAAAGCGAAACATGTTAAAATAACCATTTAAAACAATGTAAATATCAAGGTTTGTACATGAAATTTATGAATATTTTTCCCGTATAAGCTACCTTCAAATGGTATGCATGCATGCACATTTCATTTCAATTAATCCGAGTATATGACCATTTACCCATTTATGACTAGTGGACTCTCCCGTCCTATTAAATTGGATCAATTTATTTCCAAAATTAGGGTTGTCTAGTATAGTTATTTCTATATTTAGAATATTTCTTACAGAAAGTCCTTAAAACAAACAGCGCAGACCCTGATGAGACGCCGCATATTGCGGCGTCTCATCTGGGTCTACGCTGTTTGCCAAGGCCTTTTTTCTAGACGCTAGGCATAAATGGGTTAAGAAGCTAATTGCATAGTTTACCAATGCAACCACTATGATATCCTCCTGAATAGTATGGATCTTCACATTGTGTACACATGATACCGTCAGGGGATCCACCACAGTCCTGTTGATCAGGACCACAGTGCGGAATGGTGATATGTCTGCATGCTGAAATATAATAACACATTGTTACAAAATATGTGTCTGTATGTGTCGAAAACCGTTAAACCGGTTGATTTCTTTTTCCTTAAAATAATTAAGATATGCGGTGTCCTGTATTGCAAGGTTTTGTTTGCGCAAGTGTTCGGATGACAATCACCCGTTTGTTTCGCACCAATTATAAATCTAAAATATTAATTGGCGTAGAAAGACATTTTGAGATTGCATGCTCTCAATTACAGACAAGAAGGCAAATATTATCGATTAAGTGACGTGTTGGACCCCATACTATAGACAATACGCATGCTACGCCTGAAGAATAGTAAGTTTAGTACAAATGCGATGTTTTGAACGACTTCCAAGGCATCTACTACTGTTTACTTTACGCGCAGACTTATGTTATACAACATTAAAACAAATATGCGGAAAAGTGATATTAAAATCGAACATTAGTATGTTCAGTTTTAGATTGAAGGAACAGCTGATTTAACGTTGGAATACAAAAAAACACACACAATTATGATACATTGCCAAAAAGAAACTGGGATTTTAAAATTATCTGTTCTAATACCATGTTTACCGCAGTTAAAACCTTTATATAAATAACACACACATATTTCCTGTTTTGTGTGCTGAACATGCGCTTTACACATTAACATTGAAATCAATTTATTGAGGGTGACTGAAACTTAAATGCATTATTATAAATGATTGTGTCCGTATAGTTATTAGAACTATTACAGCTGAGATTTGGTACATCATCATAAAAATGATGCAACTTTATGACAGTTTCGTAATTTTTAAAATTGCATCTCAAAGAGTTGATTTATATTCTAATTTTAATCGACAGACTTCATAAAACGGTTCATTGTTCAGATTAAGAAAAACTATTCCATAAATGTTGCATTCCCTTAAGTTAGAAAGTTTGACAATTTCTTTCTGCGAGGAAAAGAACGAGAGATATATGTAATAGTGTCGTTCTGGAAGTTGTCTTGTCGGCGCCTCTGATTTGTCATTCTTTTTTATAGCGGTCATTTGTCGTTTGCGCGGGTATATGTGTCGTTCTTGCGACCTTCAAACCCATTAAAACGCAAGAACGATATGGCAGAAAGCAGCCACCACACGTAATGCTTTTCAGCGTGAATATTTAATATGCCTTTCAAAAGAATTAAAGAATAATTAACTATGACGAACGTATGTTTGCCATCAGTTATAGATGTATAAGAAATGTATTCGTAAAACGCGTTCCAGAACTTTACATATATATTATTATAAAGTAAAAAAAATCAAGCGGGTAAATGATGATTAAATAGTTAAGAAAATGCCAAGATATCAATATACGAGCCAAAGAAACGATTTTTTTTTTGCATTTACGTACTTTCACAACACGATCCTGATCTCCAACTTGGGCATCGACAACTCCCACCAGAATAAGAATGTCCATGCATGCAGTATGCATTGCAACCTTCACAAAAGTCCTTTGGAAAAATTAAACATGCATAGCACGTCTGGCATCGTTCCCCGCCTCCGCAGCTTCTGCTACAACTTCCCCAAACGCTACACTGTCCATAAACGGGAAACAAACACCGATAAGTTCGATCTACATTATTATCTGATGGTTCTATTAATTCTTCATCTCTATCCGTACGTGATTGTTCTAATTTTAACGAACATGAAATATTAATCAGCGTGAATATGATCGCAAATTCGAATTTTAGAAACATCTTTTATGTTCAAGGTATTTTTCTTAAAGCTTAAGTCACCGGACGAACAACACGTCTGCTATGGGTAAAGCCAAAATATGAATTACTACAGGGGTAGTTTTTACAATGGTTGTTCCCCGTTTTCACATGATTTATTGTTTAAGTATAGTGCTATCTGATTTACATACAATAAATTGTAGTAATATAACTCTAATATTGCCTCAAAACCAATAAACCAATAAATCCTTACTCAAGCAGATTATTAAAGCGACTAAACTCTTTAGAGATTTTAAATTATATTTAACACAGAGCTCATGTTGAAAGGAAACGAAACACTCTGTCTTCAACAAATATTTTCTATATCAGGTGGATTTATACATTGAATATTATTATAACTGGTATCGGTCATTTCGAGTGTGTATGTTTACAAAAGCAATTAAACGTATATTGTTATCAATGCCAGAAACTAAAAACGAAAATTATGAAGGAAAGTATAGACACAATAGACATGGCCAGCAGAGAAACTCTCGCCACTGTCTGTATTTAAGGCTAATGATATATTGCCAAAACATTCGTCAACACACATAACATATAAAATATAATTAAAAAAGTAAATTGCGATTAAATGACGTTCATGCATAAATAAGCTAAATAATTTATTATTGAAAAGATGTCAGGATCCATCATCATAACGTACACAGTTCAGATCGTGTGGAAAGAAGTCGTAACACGGTGTACAACTCAGAAAGCGCAGCTTGAAACGCATATGAAAACTAGTTATTGTTTTATATAATTTAGAGCAAGGGCTTAGTATTAATCTAAGGTGATCATAATCAATTATACTCGTGCAGAAAGAAACTTAAAGCAAGTCAACTGCCGATTCGGTGCTCGCAAATTGTATGTCGACTGTTTATAGAAAAATGTATGTTGTCTATCACCGTGATTGAACTTAATATACGAAAATTCATAGAAAGAAAAACAATCTTTTTTTAATGCTTAAGTATAAAAATGCACACAATTACGCGATTATAGTTTTAACATCACATGTTTGTTAATAATACCGTAATCAAGTGGCATTTTAAATGAAAAGGTATAATTTGAACGTCGATGTTGCTAATTTTAGTTTTGTTGATATTTATATGGATTAATTTGTTAACACATGCTTGTGAGTATTCTACCTCAATTCATATTTGTACAAGAAATGAAACTATCATTTGTAGACCGATGTACTTTTTTTTAACAGTTCTTGCAGTTAATATTATGACATTTAATATACTACAAGAGGGCGAAACTGATTTCACAAATGAAACTTTATTTCCAAATGAAAAGCATATAGGTCTTATAAAAAGGTGTGAGTTAAGCTGAACATGAATCGAATACGTATATTATATGTATATATTTTAATGTTGTCATAATAGCAGACGATGTTACACTATTTTTTTTGAAAGCTGTTACTGTACAGAACGATTTATTTTTTAAAGTTGTTATACGACAAAGACTATGTCTTACTTTCGCCTTAAATAAAATTTTCGAAAAAATTAATGTACTCAATGTAAACACCGAACAAATTATAAAGTAAAGGCAGATAATACCTCTTTTATTGGTAGAACTGTTCCCGTCAAAGGCATCCGATTTAGCAGAGATTCGCATTGACGTTTTCGTTTTGGGAAGTAGCCAGAAATTAACGCTTTAAAAAAAAACATTTTATATTGAAACTTTATAGCGTATATGCTATTTTAATACGTTCAACAAATCGAAATACTTACAAAATGTTACCTATAGCATTGCCAAAATTCAAAATAAACGCATTTAAATATATATTTATTGACATGATGTGTCAAAACCACATTCAAAACTTATAATCATTGTCGAATAAGAAATATGTTAGTGCGAGTCCCAATTCGTTTGTTGCTTGCTGATATATTTTGAATACCCAACATTGGTAACATTACATTATAATGTGTGTCAACCTATTATTTTAACAACGTATAAACGAGCGACCATTTAATTATTTTCGTTTATGTTATGTTCTCCACTTTTGTTGTAAATGAATCAAAACCAAACATAAGTATAGCATGAATTAATAAACTTACATTTATCCAAGACCCAGAAAAAACTACACTGACATTTGCTACACTGTGAATAAATGCCGCAATTACAAAAGTATTTTTATTAAACAAATGTTACTACCGTTATTAAGATGAATGTTGCATTTTTACTCTTTTTGTTGCAGATATATCAATTTTTGTTGATCATTTTTTAATTTTTAAAGTATTTGTTAAACGCACAAATTTTGGCTCAAGTTAATGTTTTAAATATACATGTTATATACGATATGAACGACCCTGCCTTAAATGCACCTAAATCAAACAAAAGGTCGCAACATGGTACATAAGTATGCACACTTGAGGAAAAATCACTTAAAATATGCAAATGAGATACCAAGACTTTTATTATTGTGTAAAGGAAAATAAAAGTTGTATAAAGAAAACTTGAACTGAATTATAATAACTTTTAGTAAATGTAATCTCAATGGAGGGAACTAAATCAGAACTTTTTTGAAATGCCCAATGACGTATGATGTAAAGAATAGGAAATAAATCACATACACATGTTTTTTGTAAGTCAATAACTCTTCAATGCTGACTTTGTTAAGAAGTTCTGAAATATTCGCAAATTCTTCTTATGCAATCTTGGTAATGTTTAAAGAAAAACAACTGTTCACAAGACGGCTGCTATTATTATAAAAATACGTGTAAGAATATTGGATACACACCTTTATTTAAACAAGACAAAAACTGTCTTACATCGGTGCAGCATCAACCTTTAATGACGTCTGAACATGCACACATGTACATGATGCTAAACATGTTACATTTCATTCATATGTATTCTGGATTTTCTCACCGACACTATGTAGATGGTCAGTCAAAGAAACAAGATTAGCGACACACAACAGACTGTAATGTTTGGTTTAGGAATACGACTTCTTAAGTTATACAAGAAAGTCATTGTTGCAAAGCCACAAATGAACGCGCTTTAACCGTTCATATTGTTACATAAATATGTAAAACGTGGGCACTGCCTCTCGAAGTTAAACTTGTCGTTGCGTTATTACAATGTCCGTATATATTCAAATCCTAGATTTTTTCGTGGAAAATATATAACGAGAAGCCCACGTTTGATATAAAGAGTCATCAAAATAATGTATGATAAAAAATTAGTTCAGTATTAATAGTGATGAATAACATATTTGCTTTTGAACTTCAGAGTTCATCAGGTAAAAATAAAGCATCGTTTGAAGATGATATTCGAGCTGCACATAAACACTCTACCTTTAATTGAATATATGATATGATATATGCTTATTTTAAAATCACCGACGAGAGTAATATACTCATTCAACAAGGCGAATAATCAGATTATTAGACAAAAGTCAAGGAAGTATTTAAAGTAACTGATTTATCACAAATCTCTTGTACAGAATACGTCAATTCAATTGAAGAGTCTTCCTGGTTTTATCAAGTGAATTGATGATTTATTTAACATAAGGCGTCGTACACAATCTAATGCAATTTGAAACGATTGCGGTCCAATCTTCCTGATGAAATTCTGTAGTCTCAAAATACTTTATATCGTTGTACGACATTAAAGGCTATAATTATGAGATACATTTTAAAACATTGTTTGTATCGTAAACCTTTTAAGAGGCCTTTCTCATTTCTCATTTTCAATTATTCAGACATATGCTAAAACAAGATAAATCAAATTTGCTTCCATTATTTTCCTCAAGTATCAAACATAACTTGATGGACACGTTGGGAGAAATATACTTATGTTAATATATGACCTGTGTGTGAATAACATTAATGTAACCTGTCTGTATTCATCCGGTGGGTATTACAACATGTATATTACAACAATATCCAGCATATATATTGAAATATACATACCATTTTGGGTTCGTGATAAAAGTGATTGTTAAATTCCATCAGACAAAATATCGCATCGAATTGTATCCTTTAATAGCTCTTCTGATGTGTACGCATATTAAAAAATAAAAAATATGCAAAGACATAAATGACGCTGAATAATTATGTTAAGTGTTTGACATAACGATAATTTTAGTTATGTTTGAATTATCAATTGGAAAGAAATGTCGTAACTGGCAAAGTACGAAAATCGCAACGTGATCGTTCGGCATCAGCAGGATAACGTAACATGTGTAGTAGCGTTTAAGTAGGAAAACCATGCGATATCCGTAAATAACGCAGATATTATGCGATCATCAAGTAGCACAATACGTTTAAATATGGCTTGGCTGAATTCTAGCTTCAAGCAAGCAAGACGGACCTGTACGAATGTCCGTAGTGTTGATTTGAGGAGGAAGGCCATTGTACAGATTCGTAAACCATCGTTAAAGCTCCGTGCGATTTCCGTAATGCATAATACTCACCTACGCTGCTTTAGAACGTCTGTGGCGAGGATTTCCAATTGTTCTATTATAATAACTGTTCGGACTGTATACAATTAAATCACCACATTGAGTTCATTTACAACACAACACTTTGATAAGATTCTTGATCGTATTTTATTTTCTATTTCACCACAAGTTTCATAATATTCCAAAATAATCTATTTTTACTTTAACACTTAATATTTAGTTCTTTCCTTATTGCTGGTCTAAATGCAACTGACTCAAATCCCTAAAAACTGAGAATCTCCAAA
>VMBQ01000175.1:348336-376825 GCA_007657795.1 Dreissena rostriformis
ATTTAATACTTCAAGACTCCGTATGTTTTTCTCGATTTTGTCCACAAATATCCGAAGATCTTCATTTGTGTTTCTTGGAGGGCGTATGTCCATTAACATGTTGTAGTGCAGGTCAATTGCTTCTTGCCTGTTCCCAAACCTTTCATGGAGAATTTTAACAGCCACTGAATAATTCTCTTTTGATAATGTTAGACCAGCCACTGCACTTTCAGCCTCTCCCACCAGTTTGCTTTTTAGGTAATTGAACTTGTCTATTTCAGAAATGTTCTCATTTGTATGGACAGCACTTTCAAAAGAGTCCCAAAATTCTATCCATCGGATCTTTTCGCCATTAAACGACCTTATTTCAAGTTTTGGTAATTTGACATTAGTTGTGTTTGTCACCTTCCTACTTTCACTTTGTTTTTTAAAGAACTCCTCTTGCAATTTCATCTGATGCTCGAACAGCCTTTGCATTACAGTTTCATCCATTGTCACATCCTTTGTACTTTCAACTGTGTTCAGTTTCTCTTTCAGAAGCTGAAGATCAGCAATAATGTCCATTGCTTTATCAAGCAGTGTTGCATCTTCATTCAATATTGCTTCCGTCAACTCGGGGTCACCATCCCCGAGTGTCTCTGCTACTTTGTCAGACTGGCATTGTAGTTTCTCACTGCATGATTCCAACTTTTTAATACTTTTACTTATATCATCAGCTACCTTTAGTTTATCACAATTCGATATTTCCGTGTCCAAAATGTGTGACCCATTCTCAAGTTCCTTTTTTAAAGCATTTAAAGCCCTTGTCCTCAAGCCCTTTATATATTGTAAATTTGCCATTGTTATTTCAAGTAGTTTTCCTTTCAGATACTGACACAACTTTAAATGTAATTTATTTCTTTTCTATCATTCTGTCCATTTGTACTTGTAATGCTTTCAGTCCTTTGATTGCACTGCACTTATATCCATTTTTATTTCATCACTGGTATAAAATTTCCGGTTCGCGGGACCATTCAATGTGGCGAGGATTTCCAATTGTTCTATTATAATAACTGTTCGGACTGTATACAATTAAATCACCACATTGAGTTCATTTACAACACAACACTTTGATAAGATTCTTGATCGTATTTTATTTTCTATTTCACCACAAGTTTCATAATATTCCAAAATAATCTATTTTTACTTTAACACTTAATATTTAGTTCTTTCCTTATTGCTGGTCTAAATGCAACTGACTCAAATCCCTTAAAACTGAGAATCTCCAAAATCATAAATCAAAGAGATACAGAATTGACATGTTATCTGATTGCAATTAAGAGAGAGC
Organism: Dreissena rostriformis; assembly: GCA_007657795.1. Lineage (NCBI taxonomy): Eukaryota > Metazoa > Mollusca > Bivalvia > Myida > Dreissenidae > Dreissena > Dreissena rostriformis. The sequence continues at coordinate 349,643 of VMBQ01000175.1, forward strand.
TTGGATATGTAAACATCTAGCCCCATTTGAACTAATTAATAAAGCCATTAACCCGAGTTTATCAGCCCCACTGCCATGCCCCACATGGAATCTACAGGTCAGGGAGTCAAGTGTCAGCCCTACCATGATGTCTGCTTAATTACTCGCATTTCGCGACAACGTCAGACCATAAAACATGAACAACGTACAGACAACGTAAAACATGGTTTATAAAAGTGGTTAGGTCATGGGAAAATCAATGCGGGTATGGTAACCAAAAAAGCCGTTAAATATCATGTAATGAATGTATACACTTTTCTAACGCAATACTTTTCAAACTTGAACATCTAAGTAATAAATTAAGATGTTGATTTAAAATTTGTAATGTGATCATTAGACTACATTCTGAGCAAGCTTACGATAAAATCACTCATTCGTAACGATCGGACGCTTAAGCACGTGGGGTATGTATGCTTAAATTATTTTTGCACGTGGAAATGGTGAAACGTTATATTGTTCTTAATTTATTTCGATTTCATCATTTTAGGTGGATTCTTACATCAGAATAACATGAAACTAGTTTTCAAACATGTTTGGCTCATATGAATATTCAGGAGCGCTACCGCGAATTTAGGATAAAATGCAGGTTACTTTAAAGGTTATTGTAGGCTTTTCTTACTCAACACTGTTCAAACTTGAATATCTCTTTTATAGGTAAAGATGTTCAGTTTAAATTGAAGATGAAATTATTTGATTGCATTCGGTGCAACCTAACGATAAAAGCATTCATCCGTAAAGGCCGGACGCTTTAAATAGCACGTGGGTTAGGTGGTATGCAATTTGCCAAAATGCGCGGTTGCGCTTCTGATTATTTTTATGGGCCATACATTTTTTTTAATTAGCTTTATATTTTCCTGGTGAAAGAACCCATCTGAAATAATGAAATTTAAATAAATTGAGGATTATATTGCGTTTCACCATTTCCACGTGCAAAAAAAACTATACATACCCCACGTGCTAAAGAGTCCAAACGTCACGGACGTGATTTTATCGTGAGCTTGCTCAGAATGTAGTAAAATGATCACATTTAATTTTTAAATAAAAAATCCTACCTCTTTACTGAGATATTCACGTTTGAAAATTGTTGCGTTAGAAAAGTCACCAAGTGTGTTTATTGAGTAAGACATATAAGCAAACACGCGATACAAACTTAAAGTAAAACCACTTAATATCATAAACGACCATGTACACATGCAGTTTTGATACTGATGCACAATGACTACTTTACCCTACAGACTACTTTACCTTACAGAAACTTGTAATGTATTATTATATTCACATAACATTTGATTCCACCCGAGAACATTAGATAATTTAGAAGTTAACTGCATAGTTAACCAAGGCAACCACTATGATATCCTCCTGAATAGTATGGATCTTCACATTTTGTACACATGATACCGTCAGGAGATCCACCACAGTGCTGTTGATCAGGACCACAGTGCGGAATGGTGATATGTCTGCAAGCTGAAATATAATAACATGTTGTAAGTGTTTTCTTTCATATATCTAGAAACGTGTTTACTGTAGTCCTGTATTTCCCTTTACCATATGAGCAATTGTTCGGCTTAAAGGGACTGTAAACCACGAATGACAAAAAAGAAAAGTGACCGTATTTTTACAATAATTAGTTTATATTGATTAACTCTAATACGACATTTTGATTTTCTGTTCTTTTTTCGCACATTTCTTAGTGTTACGGTATTCTGCAGTGATAATCAAAGTTAAAATACAATTCAACGCACACTAATTATTTTTTTTTACATTTTAAGTTTTCAACCCCAAAATTATTTATTTTTTATTTTTTTCTGAACCATGCATTTACAAGTTTCACTCTTATTAATCCAAATATTAAACAAACAACACTTTTTTAGTATTTATTCATAGATAAATACATAATATATACAAATATGATAGTTTATAACTAGTAAGACAAGGAATAAAGAAAATATAAACAAACAAGTGATGTCATCATCCCTCGGAAAACCAGAAAAAAATACCATCTCTCGTCAAAAGCCTTTTTTTAAATAAATATATAAAAACAAAATTTCCATTGGAAATTAAGGTAGTAGGAGCGTAATGAGATCCGGAATAGTCGGTCGATATCGCCGTACTCGGAAAGCGTTCGGCAACGATTGGTTATGTACGTCAAAGTCCGGAAATAATACTTAAAACACGAAATAAATGAGTGTGTTTTTATTTAAGAACTATAAATACGAAAGAAATGCGTGTGTTTTTATTTTAGAACTAAATGTGTTCATCTCCTCAAGATTAATTAACTTTAAAATAAATATTATATTATTTTTCGTTTGAAAAAAATATTTTCGTTCACGTCACGGCTGTTGACATTCTGTTGCACAATGAAAGTGCGAAAAGAGAGAACGCGGTTTGCAAACACGAAATGAATGTAATACCGATTACCAACGTTAAACTGCTGTTGAATGTATGCTGTTTACAATCTTTGAACATAGACATTTTGTACAATGTATGTTTGAATGAAAAATAGAAAAAAATGGGGGTCACCAGTGAAAATGAAAAGTTCAGGCTTCATAATCAAGGGTACCCACGTTTGCGTGCCATGGAACCTACACAGTGCAGTAAGGAATTGCTAACCTAGTTTGAAATACCAAATGAAATGCGTTCTTCAATATAAAAAAGACTTAAACAGGGAAATAAGACAATTTATAATTAAGAAACGAAGCACATTCACTCATTCAATCATACAATTTAAAAGGAAAATAGCTTAATCAATGAATAGTGATAACATTAAACTTATTATTATATACAAAATAAATATATGATTTTCATGGTCCATTTTTGAAGAACTCCGCCAGGTTTGGAATAAGTGTCTCCAAAACCTGCTTGGTATTGGTCACCCTGGGCTGACAGTCTGCGTTCTTTATAATAAAAATGTTCTTAACATGATTTTTATCAAAACGATTCTGTAGTGTAAGGTTTAAGTTTCTTTTCACACGAGCTACTTAATTAATATCTCCATCAGCCTCTAAACAGGTGTGTCCTCTTCAATAAGCTCCTTGAGACCCTTCTCACCACTGACACTCTCAATAAAACTGTCAGAGTGATTGTGGAGACAGTCATGTGCACAAACAGCCTAGCCTGTTCGGTTTCTTCGCCACCACTGGCATGTTCCACAAATACGACGTGACACGACATAAATTCACTATCTTCCTTCCATACTTTTGGTTGGACATCAAGAATGTGTGTGCTGAAACAAATTATTTGACTTTATAAAACTAGAACTGCGGATGAAGGAGAACTAAATATCACCGCTGACAACTTGGACAGTAAAACAAGGACAACTGAAAAGGGGAAATAAATCCATATAAAAAGCAGCTATTGTACATATGTAATAATGTGTGTGCACTATTCATGCATGAAGTTTGAAGTTAATATCTTAAAAAGTTTAAAAGTTAAAAATAAACTGACAGACAGACGGTCAGACAGACATATATATTCCTATATATTTAATAAAATTAAATGTATATTTTTGCTTCAGTGACAATTTATTGTTTGAAATGAAGTGTTTGTTACAACTAACTTACATGTTAGACTGTCAAAATCCCGTTTCTGCAATTCAAAATCCAGAGCTACTGACATGCCGTTTCGAGTTTTACACGGGTAATGCCCCGATAATTTCCTCCTCGCCTTGCCTTTGTCCTGGAAAGAAATTACATATTCAATATAAAATAATTGACAACATTTTCTTCACGTTATTTAACACAACAATTGTATACTGAGGTCAAATACACAAGCACTTGTATAGAAGTATCAACTGACGTAAGTGTTTAATAGTACGTGTGATATAATCCATATGTAAGTGTCATCAATTTTATTTATTCAGAATTTCGTGACTTAGCATGTCATAACTATTATTTTATATGATGAACCCTTTTAAACTTGATCAATAAATAAGCGTAAACAACATGCTTCATCCAAATGTTAATACCAAACACATGTATTATACTCCCTACTGGATACGAAACTGACTATAAACGCTACATTTTATTTATTATTGAAACATGGGATTTACAGTATAAATCATATAAATAAGTGAAATACCTACTTCATTTCCATCTGCATTTTCAAGCAGCGTCCGGAATTCGACCATCCGGCAACCGCGACAGCTAGTATTTTCACGGATCGTTTTCTTTATAATTATCAACACTGCCGTCCAATAGTTGACTTTTATCATTAACTCCAGTCATATAATTATGATCAACAATTACACTTCTATCAATCTTTCTCTTTAGAGATAGCCATTTTTTCTTTTCTTAAAACAACCAAACCTGTCACGTACATTTTTGTTTTGATTTTATTTAACATTGCGGGGCCTACATTGAGTAGTTCAAAGCGATTTTATCGAAAATTCGTAGTTTTCCGCACGTACTCGGAAAACGTTCGGAGTTACGGATATGTACGAAATAAGGCGATATTGCACGAAGTTCACTAGAGTGCTAATACCTTAAAGTACCACGACTGGTATTTTACATTACTTGAAAAAAGTTCATATGTTCAGTATATTCGGTAATACAATTTCGCGATGTGAAATCGAAAGTACATCGCGAAAATAGGTGACATTACGATATACACACTATAAATAACGCAAGTAGATTGATCATTTTATATATAAATTTGCATTCCTGTGTTTACCATTTGACGTTGACGTTGAAGATCATTCTACTTGCGTTAGACATACTCAGTAAAAATAAATAAATACATTTTTTTTTCAAGTAATGTCATATACCAGTCGTGATATTTTAATCAATATGAACTAATAATTGTAAAAAATACGGTATTTAATAACTTTTCTTTTTTCGTCATTCGAAGTTAACAGTCCCTTTAACACTGATCCCAAATATTTTTATTAAAAAACAAGAACAATTCAACCGCGTCTTAAGGTACTAGAAAATAATGCGACATTGATGTGTTGTGTTCCTTCTTTGCATACGTTTTTTTGTTATTGTATTCTGCATCTAAAATCAAAGTTCAAGAAAAATTTACCGAACAATAGTCTCGGACATTACAAGTAGCCAGCCCTTAATGTTGTTTTTGTCTTTTCAGATTTACTTCTTATGAAACATAACTTATGATCAAGTAATAATTAATTTGACAACATTTATGTATACATGTATTATGTATGCATTCATGATCATAGTAAGGTGCATCATGTAGAAAAAAGTACATAAGATTTGTTATCATCTCTCGGAAAATCAGAATCAATACCAATCTATAGTCATTTCGGATAAGTAAAATAATTGAGAAACTGTTGAAACTGTTAAATACTCAAGACCAAACATTTGAGACTACTTTTGATAACATGGGAATAAATTAAACAACTCAAATAAATCAACACTTCTGGGCCGTTTCATTTTAGAAACACTTTAATAGTTATTTTGCTATATAAGTCTTTATAAATCATTTTACGACTGGGGCGTGGCCAATTTGTATCCAAGGGGTATGATTTGAGCACTGTTTGCATAGTGCAATGATCTGATGATACATACTTAATTTGAACTAAGTATCAAAGCTCATTGCCTTGTTTTTGTTTTGACGATTTAAATTTTATTTTGCCATATGTTCATATGATAAATATGACACCCGTGTTGTGGTCAGTTTTCAATCAACGCAAATGAATTTAGTTTACTCTGTAGAAGACCTCTAAAAATCAATGTGCTTTTCAGATTCACAAACAAGATTTTAAAGGTATTTTCCTAATATGAAACAATGCAAAACGGGTTACCCCCGGGGAGAAGCAACTGTTGACCGAGCGGGCATTATTTAAACAAAACTTTGTAGATGATGGCTAGATTATGCTACATAAAGCATATGAAAGATACCGGCTTTGCGGTTTCAGATTTGTTTTGATTTCCATTAATAGGTGAAATTTAAACTGTTGCCACAAGGAGCGTTACCAAATCTGACTACACTGGCATAATTTCAACAAGAGTGCCAAACTGTCACAAGATACGCCCGTTCGAAGGTTTTGGACACCATGCTCAATGCTTGAAATGCACTAAGTGACCTCAAGACCTAGTTATTGACTTGGCATGACCCATATTTGAACTTGACCTAGATATCATTTAGATGTAACATCTGACTAAATTTGGTGAAGATCAGATGAAAACTACTTCAATTAGAGAGCGGACACCATGCTAAATGCTTTAAATGCACCATGTGACCTCGTTTTTGACCGGGCATGACCCATATTCGAACTTGACCTACATATCATCTAGACACAACTTGTAACCAAATTAGGTGAAGATCAGATGAAAACTACTTCAATTAGAGAGCGGACACCATGCTAAATGCTTGAAATGCACTAAGTAACCTCGTGACCTAGTTTTTGACCCGGCATGACCCATATTTAAACCTGACCTACATATCATATAGACACAACTTTTGACCAAATTTGGTGAAGATCGGGTGAAAACTACTTCATTTAGAGAGCGGANGTTCAGGCAGAAAGTGTTGTCCCTGATTAGCCTGTGAGGATTGCACAGGCTAATTTGGGATGACACTTTACGCATATGCATTAAGCCCTGTTTTCCCAGAGGGAGGCTCACTTTTAAACTTAAAGTGAATGGTAGGCAATTCAAGCCATAGATGGACTTATTATGGACCCCTCACCTACATTGAAGATATATGGATGGATAGGTTTGCTCATTTTGGTTGGTTCCTTGGTAGACCTCTCATTTGTTTTTGCAATATTTCTTGATCGAGATGTGTAATATAACCAACCAGTATCCAATAATTATGTAATCTGATATACAAGCATGGCAGTCAGACCTGGGAGCCGAGTAAATCAATCTGATATTTTGACAAAAATATTTTACAACACCTGATTACTGTTTGAAGATTTGGTAAAAAATATACTGAAATTCCCCTCCTACGTTTAAAATATGAGTTCGATTCTTAAACTTAGCATTATGCCTGTATCATTGAGCATGACGCCTACTTTAAAAATCACACGCCAACTATTAAACTTAATGCAACTCCTGATATGTTCAATATATTTAAAAAAAAAATGTAACTTGCAATTAATTGTCCTGATTATGTTTGAAAATTGAAAATTTGAAAAAATTAGACTTTTTAAACATTTTGTTGTACATTTCAGCTGGATCATCTGATCTCCTTATTCCTGGAAGCCAACTCGTCGTTGGTTGCCAGGGTGAACAACACCAATCCCCTGCCCCCTGCCCCTGTTCAGTCCTTCCTTAAGGAGATCCTGAAGAGTGCAACACAGCCAGTCTTCCCTGCAGTTGTTCTGGCAGACCACGAGACAGTCTTCACAAACAAGTACTTTTAGCTGTACTTATTGTACACGTTGTCTTAAATGTTTTGCTTTTTTATCCCCTGCCAAAGGCGGGGGGATATAGAATTGGTGTTGTCTATCTGTCCATCAGTCCTGTCACAAAATTTTGAAATTGGCGGGGGATATCAAATCAACAAATTTTCTTATTTTATTTTGATTTTCTTGCTATTCTCAACAATATACCAGTCATACAGCAGGGATCAGTCAATCTACTTTAGCTTTTCCACATGAAGCGGGTTTTAGCAATACTAAGCGCACATATATTTGCCATAAACTGCCAACAGCCCTACATGAATCAGAGGTAGGAGGAGAATAGAAATACTTTCATGACAAATCCCCTTACAAGTTATAAGGCCATGTGGATGATGGACACTGCGGGCTGGCGGTCGAGCACTTTCCTGAAGACCCTCTGACCCAGCTAGCTCAGTTGGTAGAGTGTCTGATATTCAATGCAGGGGTCGGGAGCTCAAATCCCAGCATGGCTACATCAATTGCATAGGTACTTGGCATGAAATTATAACTGTGGCAACTTTCCCTACTTCTTATTTACCCCATTTAGTGTTTCTAGAATCACACCCTTTAACATATACAAATTATCCTCCCACAATTTCTACATTATCACAGGTACTACAACAGTTGGTTGGACAATCCAACTGGCATCAACCTTCGGTACACAGGTAGCAACCGCACAGACTGGTATGATGAGGACACGCAGGTGGCGACAGATCTTACTGAAGGGGCCGACATGCTCGCCAAGGTCCTATACAAGTTGGCCATGAACGGCACCGTGAATGAAACAAGCGCTGTCACTGCCAATGTGACTACAGTAAGTATTTGTGTAGCCATGCCACCAAATGTGATTGTGTAGTTGTACATACATCTGTTTTTTGGCAGGCTATAAATATTTTATTTTTGAAAAGAATATTTGAATTGGAATTTGAGAATTAAATATTTGGCTGGTTTTCAAACTTTAAAATAATCGTTCCCATCCATACCATAATCTGAAGGAAAATGTTAAATCCCATCCTGCAATATTTTGGCCTAAAACTGCTGTTCAAATGACTCTGTAAATTCCTGAATTTATTCTTTATTTTATCTTGTAGGTGAAGCATCTCCTCTATTGCTTTCTGGTGCAGGCAGATTGTACAATTCTGCACGAAATTTTCGATTATGAATTTGCTAGAAAGCTACGTAAGTAAAAACTCAACGTATGCAATACATGTAGTCTTCACTTTTTCGTGCAATCTTGATCATTATTGTGCAGTTTATGTATGACAATTATGAAATCGTGGACCCTTTCAAGATTTGGCCAGATCGTACCAGGAACATCAAAGTTATTGCCCTTTTTGAGGAGAAAATACTGCCTAAGGGGCTTTGTGCAACATTCAAACTGACCTAATTTGCACTAATCTTGGATGTGAATAAGATTTAAAAAAAGTCCCAAAAATAGTCAGGATTGCAGTCTTTCCACCAAAAACAGTTATTGCTATTTGCTTGCAAGATATAAAAATATATAAATGTTTTTTTAGGGGGGGGGAGGGATGGATGCTATAGGGACTTTGTTATGCAATCTTAACTAAACGTGCACAGTGTGTGAATGACACTAGATTATTCTTTTGGTTCTTTGGATGGGCCAAATGGAGTTATTGCCCCTTTTTTTCATAAGAATGAATTTTTCCCTGAATTTTTTTGTGCATATATGCAGTGATGCACATCATGATTGGGATTGCACAGTTTATAAAGTAAAACTTAATTAATTGGTTCAATGTTGAAAAAATAATTTCCATTGCCAGTGTTATAATTTATAAATGATCAGGTTTAAGTTTACATCGTCTCAGTACCTTTAGAAACCCTCAGTTACTACACATATTCACCAAATAATTCTTAGTTATCATTGTATCTGGTTACTGACAGAAAATGTACATTATACATTATACATGTACCAGTACTATCAAAGTTTTGGGACATCTCTTATAATCATCAGTTTTTGAAGATTTAGTGGTTACAATATGCATGTTGAATGTAATTATTTTATCATTCAATGTATTTGTGCTATAATACCATGACTTTGTTTGGTAGCAAAAAATGCATATGGTCCATCAACTCGCCCTGTTATTAGATTATTTATCGGTAGATGTCCACTACATGTATATCTTTTCTCAGAGTCATAAATGAATTAATAAATATTTTTCAGCTGATACAACCTACCCACTATATGTGGGAGTGAGCACCAATTACAACGACTTTACCAAAGTTGTTCAGCAGCTGCTGATATACTTCCTTGGAGACAGATATAACGCCACCGACAATAAGACTTGTGCTGAAACTGGTCAGACGGTAGGCATCGTCAGGTTTTATTATGAGCCTCGCTCTAGGAAAACTGAGCCAAAAGTCAAGCGCGTAACGTGTCGTCCTAGATTAGCCTGTACAATCAGGGGCGAAACTTTCTGTTGTTTTTTTTCCAGATATTTTTCTTTCAAAGAAAGTCTCTTCTAAACGCTTATCTAGCTTAGGCGGAAAGTTTTGTCCCTGATTAGCCTGTGCAGACTGCACAGGGTAATTTGGGAGGAGACTTTACGCAAATGCATTAAGTCCAATTTTTCCAAAACGAGGCTCTTATAGTCTTTGTCGTGGTTCAGGTTTCAGGTTTTGTTCTGTTCATTCCTTACTTATGTCTTAAAGTTTTAAATAGTCTGAAAAGACAGTGACTTCATTTGATTTATATCTTCTTGGATACAATATGTCTTACTTGCATGAAATAATAGACCACAAACAAAGAGATAAGTAAATGATGTCAAAAACCATATCTTCCTATGCAGAGGTAACCAAGTAATTTTATTTTGTGTATATTTATGTTTATAATATACAAGGAATGTCTTTAAAATGTCTTTAAAAAAGACAACTTGAAATTGACATTGATGTTGATTTCTTCTTTAACATAAAGCATGTGGAAAAGATAAAAATATCTACATTTAAATTGGTCAGGCTTATAAACATTATTGGAACACTTAGAGGCCACATTTATCTTTATGAAACTTGGTCAGAACATTTGTCCCAATATTGTCTCGGCTAAGTTCAAAACTGGGTCATGTGGGGCAAAAAATTGGTCACAATGTCCAATTTAGAAAAAAGCTTGTGAACACTCTAGGACAGAATATTTATCCAAATTTCATCTCGGGTGAGTTCAAAACTGGTTTACGGAGGATCAAAAACAACTTCACTAGGTCAAATTAATGAAAAAGCTTGTGAACTCTCTAGAGGCTGGATTTATTGCCTAATCCATCAGAATCTTTGTAAAAATGATATCTCAGCCTAGTTTAAAACTGGACCAAGTGGGGTCAAAAATTAGGTTTCTAGGTCAAATGAAAGAAAATGCTTGTGAACACTCTGAAAGCCACATTGATTTCCCAGTTGATATGAAACTTGAAGGAGAACATTTGTCCCAATTATTTCTTTGCTGAGTTCAAATCTGGGTCACATGAGATAAATATTAAATAAATAACTTGTGAACACTCCAGAGGCCACATTGTTTGCTCAATCTTTATGAAACTTGCGTAAGGCATTAGTTCTGATGATATATAGGCTGAGTTTGAAACTGGGTCTCATGATATAAAAAATAAGCTCACTTTATCAAATCACCTAAAAAGCATGCAAACCCTCTTGAGGCTGCATTCTGTGGCCAATCATCATGACACTAAGAATATTTTGTTAATTCAATCTTGCTTTCCTTCAAAAATGGTTCTCAAAACATTGCAATAGCTGATAGAAAAAAGTTCAGTTTCATCAGGCCTCAGATGAGCAACCCAGGGCCTATGACCCACTTGTTAATTGCAATTTATCAAACTCTATTAAAAATGGTCTACAAACAACAATTGAAACGTTCTTAGATAAACTTGTCAAAATTGTCAAAATGTCATAGTAACAACATTAGATCATCAAACACTGTCACACTAGTTTTCACACTTAAATTCACATTAAACAATAGATTATCACACTTAGTTCCAACATTAATAGTTTATCTATGACTTGTGTTCATTTCCATGGTTTCATTCAGATATCTGTATTTTCAGAAACATGTTGGTAATAAATGTCAATTTATTTTTAACTAAAAAATTTAGTTGTGAATTAATATTGCTTTAAAAGATCTTTAAAAAACAGGCCTCAGGATCATGTTTAAGAATGCTTCCCTTGTACCATTAAATAAACATGAGCCTTGCTGTAGGAAAACAGTGCTTAATGCATCTGCGTAAAGTGTCGTCCCAGATTAGCCTGTGCAGTCTGCTCAGTCTTATCAAGGGCGAAACTTTGCCCTTTTATGGAATTTTTCGTTCAAAGGTAGTCTCTACTAAACGCAAAATTGAGTTTAGGCCAAAAGTGTTGTCCCTGATTAGCCTGTGCAGACTGCACAGGCTAATCTGGGACAACACTTTACACACATGCATTTAGCCCTATTTTCCCAGAGCCAGGCTCATATGGTTATCTCTGTCCTCAGGTGTACCAGTATGCGTGGATGCTGGGTCCTGAAGGTGAAGATGGAACCAGAAATGAGAGTTTCTGTATGCGTGCTACAGTTAATGTCTCTGATGCTGCCTCAAAAGCTTTTGATATCGATGGTAAGATTGGCAACAAATTGCCTGAGAATATATCATAAATGTGCTTTTGTGTGTTTTCTATCAAAATAATGTACATGTTTTTGCTTTGATTCCACATTTAATCTTCCAAGTGACAGAAAACAAGTATGTACCAGGGGTTCTGAAATAAGCTGTCCGAGCTGTCCGAGTGGTCAATTTCCCCTTCCAGACAAGCAGTTTTTCAAAGCTGGCTTGTCTGGGGACAAGTAAAATTTCCGTGGTAAACATTTTCGAGAACGAAACTACTCCATTTTCCGAAAATCAAAAATAAAAGTTTATATACCGGTAAATAGCTAATGATTAAACTGCGGACTGGCAAACATTTTCAACTGCAAGGTAGGTAATTTTCCGATAATAATTATTTAATGTAGTAAACCAGTCCATGTGTATATAGCAACAGCTTATCACGCATAAGATAACATTTTAAGTAGAGAAACCAGCGCACATGTGTATAGCAACAGCCACTCACGCATAAGATAACATTTTTCGTGCATTGCAAATGGCCGCATTCATGTTCTACCGACATGCAGCGAAGATTAGATTAAAAAAAAAATAAAACCACTTCAACGCCAAGCCATGACACGAATCAGACCAATGATAAAATCAGTTTGGCGTCAGAGAAGAAGAGAAAATCCAAGTATGAATATGATAAAGCCTACGACGCCAAGCGAAAACGAGAATTTGTTTAGTCTTGGCTAATTGATTTTCCTTGGCTTGAAAACGTTGCTGGTGTGTGTAAATGTAAACTTTGTAAGGAGTTTCCTTTATTAGCGGATAAAAGTAGTGGTTTATTTAATGGTCAGCCTGTGTGCAGGAGAGACACTTTGACACATGTGAATTTTCTAGTTAACTATGTTTATAAGTTAAAATAGAAGTTGAAAAAAGTGTATGTTTGTATTATTTGCTTAATTAGTAATGATCTTTTTCTTTATCTATCTTAAAAGTACGGACAAGAACTTCTTTGGTACGGACAAGTGAATTTGTGGGTCCAACTTGTCCGTGGACAAGCAGACTCTTAAAATATTTCAGAACCCCTGTGTACATGTACATGTACTACTTCATTACTAAATTATTATCATCTCATATTAAGGAGATACTAAGTCCTTTCTATCAGATACTAATTTGAAATGAGGTGATAATATATCCTTATGAGATAATCTTTCTATGGTGATAAAGAATGTCCTAATGAATCAGCAAATTTTTATTAGGAGATGCAAAGTTGCATTCATATCTCAAAGGTCAAGGTCATACTTTAAGGCATAACACAGTTCTACTGGACTATAACTTCATCATTCATCATGAATTTTAAAACTTATTTACCACAAATGTTCACCATGTGGAGAAGGTGTTTTTTACGTACAAGCGCTGTGCTCTTTGTGGAAAGGTAAATGTCACAACAAAGGTCAATGTCACACTTGAGGTCAAAGATCAAACATGTGCATGGTTCAGCTTGATAAATAATTATAATGCTTACTCACAATTGGCTAGACATATTGCAGACAGGCATCTAGCTAGTATGCAATATATCACTTTTACAGATTATGTTTTCCTGCTGAGTCTGTGTACAGTGTGATTAATTCAATTGGGCCTCCCTCTGCGAAAACGGGGTTCAATACATGTGCATAAAGTGTCATCCCAGATTAGCCTGCTAATCAAGGACGACACTTTCCGTATAAACTAGATTTTTGCTAAGAAGATACTTCCTTAAAACAAAAATTCCATAAAAGTTGAAAGTGTCATCCCTGATTAGCTAGTGTGGACTGCACAGGCTAATCTGGGACAACACTTTACGCACATGCATTAATCCCCGTTTTCCTAGAGCACTGCTCAATTGTATATGCCTCTGTTTCAGACTACGATTACAAATCCCGTCAGTACAGTACCTGGACAGAGAGTCGCTGGGCATCCAATGCCATGAGTATACGTCTGTTCCTGAAACCCAGCAAGGCATTTGAGGTCAGTCTCAACAAGTCTGTTATATGATTGAGGATTATAGGTCAATATCAATACTCCAGTTATCTTTATTAAGTCATTTACAAATTCTAAATTAAGGTGTTTGATATCCCACTATTACTTTAATAGTGATTTCGTGTGTCAAAAAAAGTACATAATTAAAGGGATTTATCGACTGCCATAAAGTAATTTTCTGCACAACATATGGAAGACTAACAAAAAAGATTTAATGTTCAAAAAAACGTTCTTTTGAAAAGCTTGATAAAATAATTAAATTAATATTTAATGATAATAAATATAAGTGTATGATCTACAAGAAAAAATAAATATCCATTGATTTCAATTGCTTTGAAATACACTGGAGTTTTGATATCCAGTTTCAGAGCTACTTGTTAAAAATGTCCATTAAGGAGTATTAAACCATCAGTTATAAAATAATAAAGTAATTAATTATTTAATTGAGTACTTAAAATTATGCCGTCCCATTTTGCAGTGTTTTCAATCCATCATATGAAATATTAAAATGGAAAAATTTATTAAAGTTTCTCTTGAAATCACATCAGTCTGCTTCTTGTTTTACAGCAAATGCATGAATGATGCTACAAGTCATAATAATGTCATGCAATGAACTCCCTTTATACTGAACACTGACCAGACTGGGTCAAATGACCGTTTTTGAGAGAGTTCCGTTTGACTGAGGATTTTGAGGAAAAATACTATTCAGATTTATTTAGTCATGGTATTAAATGGCAGTGCTAACAAAAACAAATTATTAATTTATCATAAATGTATCGTAGTCAATTCAATGTTTAAATTACAATTTAATTTGTGAGCAAACCGAAGAAAAACTAGTAAATTATTTAAATAACATGTATATACACTGCAGATTAATGAGTTTTTTTAGAGTAAAATCAAGTGTGTTTTGACCTAAAATGCCAAAAAAATCAAATATAATGAGAATAATAATAACAAGGTTTTCAACCTTAAAAGTGGTATTTTTTGTCTGTAATCAATCATAGAATAGTTTCTTTGCCATTAAATTCTTTAATTTGCAACTGCAGTAATACTATGTACGCATACCAAAAGTATGCTCTAGCAATAAACTATAATTAACAATATTTTGGCTTAATCATTGAAAATCTTTCTTTGGAGCAATGGAGGACTAAAAAACATAAAATGAATTGTCATTATTGTTTAATTGGTCAAGAAGTCTCTACAGGACAATCCCCAAAATTCACCCTATTCTTTTATTACATATTTTCATACATTTTACTACCGGAAATTATGAAATAAACAAGAAAATAACAAAGAACCTGTTTAGTGACTCTTGAAGCTGTGTGATTATTTTATAGTCTGCAGTCTGCACAAATTATGACATTTCCAATTTAGTTTCGCAAAACAGCTTTATGTTTCACATGATGTCATTTTGTAAGAAGACATTTCTTTGGCTGCATATTGCGCATTATCCAACAGACATGATGTCTTATTACAGCTCTTAATTTTTCTTTATACAGCTGCTTCGCACGTGACAAATTTAAGTTATGCCTGCCTTCAATTGAAATGTCAAATCTATTAAATTTGTTTGAATTTGATGATTCATCGGCTATTTTACCGATTGAATGTGTGTACATATAAACTTATGCTTTTTAAACATGGTGAATTTATTGAGTTTACATGCACATTGTGAATTAAGGTGTTTGCCATGTTGGGACTTCTCAACCGAGTAAGCTTCTGAATTGAAGTATAACTTTTCCAAAGTAATTTTTAACTGTTTGTTCAAGAAAATAAAGCCTTATTATACATATGGTGCAATAAGCACTGATTTAATAACAGATGTTTATGTGCCAATTGTATTATTGGAATGCACATGCGGGCTGGTGTCCAGTTGGTGGGAAGCATATCTTGATCATAATTTTGCACAGCATGGATGGCTTTTCAAATAACTTGGCAGATGTGATCAGCATGTTGAGTTAGAGTGCCCTGCTTAATAAAAAGGTCCAAGATCAAGGTCATTATTTACGAACAAATGCCAAATTTGAGGAAAGGCCATATTACTTGTCCGGAGCATAGCTTTGATCAGTATGGGTGAATTTTCAAATAACTTTGCTGAAGCAATTAAATTGATTAGCAGTGAGTCTTGTGCAAGAAGCATGGTGCCTAGGTCTAAAGGTCAAATTTAGGAAATCAGTCCCTAACCCTTTGTTCCGATCATAACTATGACCAAGATGAATGGACTTTGAAATGACATGTCAAAATTAAAAAGCCTGAATAGTAAGAATGTTGTGCTAATGACCGAAGCCCCTAGCTTTAAGGTTAAGGTCCTAATTGTGTCATGTTCTGAGAAAACTGGGCAAAATGCTTGTGCGTAAATTGTCATCCCAGATTAGCCTGTGCAGTCTGTGCAGTCCGCACAGGCTAATCAGGGACGACAATTTCCGCTTTTATGGAAGTTTTTGTTTAAATGATGTCTCTTCTTAGCAAAAATCAAGTTTAGGCGGAAAGTGTTGTCCCGGATTGGCCTGTGCGGACTGCATAGGCTAATCTGGGATGACACTTTACGCACAAGCATATTGGTCAGTTTTCTCAGAACACGCCACAATTTTCAAGTTTAAGTTCCAATAAAAAATGGAAATTCAAAAATAAAAGATGTAACTTCAAATTTGAAACACCTCAATCATTATTTATATTTGTGTACATCTGAACAATATTTGGTATAGAACATTTTAGAATCCTTGTATTCTTATGTTGAAATACTTTGGATATTGGTGTTTCAAATAAATCCTACTCAGAACGTTGGTGGTACTTTAGATTTTTTACATTCCAGAATATGTAGCAAACACCTTTACATTTATGAAAGTTGTCTGTCCAAAATATGATTTTTTTTAATGAAATAGTTTGATTATCATTGACTATTTATTTTTTTTGAAATTTTCCGATTATCTTCTGGTGAAATTTTGTAGCGAAATAAATGCGTTATGTGCTAGCTTGATTGGGATAAAAAGAGCCTATAATCTAACTCTTGTTTTAAACCCATCAAAGGCCCTTGTTATACCCAGGTGCTGATGTGTTATATTCCATACTCTCACGATAACGGGTCCTATTTGTCTTGCCCATGTTTATTGCAGGTTTGCACCCTTGTTGCTGGCATTGTGATACTGATTGTCTCCCTTGTTGGGGGCTTCTTCTTGCACAAACGAGCCTCCATCTTATTCACTGACAGCCCAACATCTTCCCCTAGCCCAGTTAGTCTATAAGGTGTGTGACTCTTGATGTTGTGCAGTAGTTATTTTCTCCAACTTCTCTGTATGGATATGCATGTTCAGTGCTGGATTAGCACCGTGGAGGCCCATAGGCAGTGAAATGTTTGTGGGCCCATGCTGCGGTGCTGTTTTTGTGACTACAGTTATCATTTATGGATTTTCGTTGTAAAAAAGTAATTCTGAAATGTAGTAAAGGTGAATATGATTGAATATTAAATCATTTATCCTATATATAAATATAACTATAGTACTGTGAGAATACCGTGTTGCAGGCTAAGTAAACAAGTAAAAAAAAAAATTGTCACGGTGTCATGGAATCCCTAAAAGTTGCAGGGCCCAAAGGCAGTTGCCTACTCTGCCTAATGGGTAATCCGGGACTGTGCATGTTCATTGTTGTGGTCTGGTTTAATATTTGGCAGTTGCTGTCACTGTATTCCCCTGATTGTCTTCTACAACTACAGTTGAACACTGCTATTTTGAAGCCCTATTAATTCAAAACAATTGCTTTTGAACAATTTTTTTAGTACTGATTTTTGCGATTGTTTATTTTGCTTTAATACGATCTGTGGTTAAAATTCGCGTATTTCAAATTCTACACTTTAAGATAAAATACTGGTATCAACTGCCTTTTTCATGGCTGGAAACCTTCATTACCTGCACATATGAAATATTTAGGAAAGTTGTACATAAAACGTTTATACATTTAGTGGTTTTTTGTGTGTTTTTGTTTCCATCCTTACACTGGCGATAAAGCAATGTTCTTCTGTATAAGTAGTTGTTAGCTTCCTAAAAAAATTCATTGAAATAACCAACAAGATTTAAAAGCCAAGTAAACTGGATTTTGAATATTATACCTTCAAACTTTCTGTTAATGCATTAGGAAAATATATTGAATGCTGTGTTTGCAAATACATGTAGTCAGTTTTGTTCTCAGTTATTCTTGTTATCATTACTTTGTTTAAAAAAAAATGAATACAAAAGTTGACAATTTATTTTCACAGTACAGGAAATTTTGTTTGTACCCTATTGTTTCCTAGAACTTCCCCATGAGAGACAGCTTTGAGAATCGGCACCACTCATGCATCCTTTGTGACATAGCACTGATAAGCTCTGCATGTATTTTTTTATGCTCACCTGAGCACAAAGTGCTCAAGGTTGGCTATTGTGAACAACCTATGTCCGGCGTCGTGCGGTTTCCTGTGTCCATGTGCGTCGTCAAATTTTAGCTCATTACCATTCTAGAGGCCACATTTTTCATCCAATCTTGATGAAACTTGGTCTGAATGTTTATCTGAACAATATATAGGCCTATTGTGAATCTAGGTCATGTGCGTCCAAAAATTAGGTCACCAGGTCAAATCTTAGGGAAACCTTTATACCACTCTAAAGGCCTCATTTATAAAAATCTAAATCTAGACATGGTTTGAATAGGGGTCATGCGCATTGAAAAACTTTGTCGGGTAAAATATTGTAAAAACATTGTTACCACTCTAGAGGCCATATCTATGACTCAATCTTCATGAAACTTGATCAGAATGTTAATCTTGCCAATATTGCCAATTTGAAATATGGGTCACTTGCATCTAGAAACCATGCCACCATTTCAAATCTTGAAAGAAATATTACCACTTAAGAAGCAACATTTTTGACTCAAGCTTGATGAAACTTGGTCAGAATGTTTATCTTGACAATATCTAGGCCAAGTTTGCATGTGGGTCAGGTGCGTCTATAAACTAGGACACCAGGAAAAAACAAATGTTACCACTCTAGGGCAACATGTGTGACTCAGTCATGATGAAACTAGGTCAGAACGTTAATATTGACAATGTGAAGGCAATGTTTTAATCTGGGTCAAGTGTTGTCAAAAACTAGATCACTTTGTCAAGTCTTCAGCAATTGGTGTCCCTGAACTCAGGTGAGCGCATAATGGCCATCATGGCCCTGTTGTTTAACCTGTATTTTAAGCTCGCCTTGTGCATGTTTGACAGTTGGTACTGCCATCAATACAATTTTTGGGGGTCAAATATCACTTTTGAGTGTCCTGTGATCAAACTTAAGAACTTTCAATGTGACGATAGCTATTAAGATTGTTCATTGAGTTACCATGTTCCTGAAGTGGACAAACAGTGTTTAGGGGAATTGCAGAGCACAATTGCTAAAACTTTTTCTTGAATATACATTGACTTGTTGAGTTTTTTTCTTGTGCAGATCAGGACTGCATATCCCATAATTTTCTTGCCCAGAGAATTATTTTAAAAAGCATTAAAGGGATTCAAATGATGCTTCCTTCAAAGATAAACGGTTTTTAGAGGATATGCAGAGTGCAAGACCATAACTCTTCCTTCAATATTTATAGAGTTCTTGCCCTTATTGTATCGTGTTCTACCCCCTCCCCCATTTAATGATACCTCTAAACATTTAGAGGATGTGCAGAGCACTTATACCATAACTTTGTAAATGTCTGTGGATTTATCTTATGCATAGCTACAATTTGTAATGGGGGAGCAAACTATATTGAAGAGATTTATTGGAAACTTAATATATTAATATGAGCCTTTTGAGAGAAAGTAAACAAGACCCATTTCTATTTCCTATGACCACTTTTTGGCACACTTATTCAAACATAATTTTCATTAATATTTGTCAATTTCACTTTCTTTTTCAGACGATGGTACTCGTCATTGGCCTGGTCATTCTACTGCTATCCCTGCTTCTATCGTACTGCGTGAACAAGCGGGTGGGCGTGCTGTTCTTGAACGTCCCCTCTGATCGCCCGCACGTATCGTACCAAGCTGTAGGAGACTCCAGCCTCGCAGAGTCCACACAGTTGTGAGACATGTTTGTATGGGACACAATATTTAATGTGCTTTTAATTATGAGTCCATCTCATGTATAACAAAATACATTGAATGTTATTTTCTTATACACGTCTAGGATAAAATATTAAATGTGATTTTCTTTATGAGTAAAGCTTGTCTTTGATCAGGGACACATTTGTCTGGGACACAATATTTAATGTTCTTTTATTTATAAAACCATTTCATGTATATCTAAATACATTTATTGTGATTTTTTTTTACATCACTAGGACAAAATATTTTATTAAATGTGCTTTTCTTTATGAGTTAATCTTGTCTATACCATTATTGAACATACTTTTACTTATGAGAGACACTAGTCTAGGTAAAACATATTTAATTTGAGTTTCCTTATGAAATACACATGTCGGCGAATTAAAAAATAAATTCTTTAAAAGTTCTTATGTTACATGTCCAACTTTCACACATTTTTTAATGTTGTTGATTTTACTTACCTGTTAACTTACCTTACAACAAATTTATATATTTGAGCTGCGCTGTGTGAAAAGGGGGTTTACTGCATGTGTGTAAAGTGTCTTTCAAGATTTGCCTGTGCAGTCCGCACAGGCTTATCAGGGACAACACTTTCTGCTTTTATGATATTTGTCTTTTAAAGAAAGTCTCATCTTAGCAAAAATCTTGAGGAAGGAAAGTGTCGTCCCTGATAAGCCAGTGCAGACTGCACAGGCTAATCTGGAATGACACTTACGCACATGTATTAAACCCCCTTTTCACAGAGCCAGGCTCATATGTTAATTTTGTTTCATATTTATTTTTGGTCTTATTACATGTACCTTTTATTTGTTTACGTTTCCTTACAAATGATACCCTGTTTAAGGTTTAATAAAATCTATTTTTTGTGCAAAGACAGTGACTTATTGTAAGCATGACGCATCTCATACTGTACATAAAATAATTCTTCTATCGTTAATCATGCTCGCAAATTGTGATAGTCATTATATTATGACATAGACATTTGAGTCTATCATGATCATGAATATATAAAATTGTCTGTATATGAGTTTGGCATATCTGTCGACCATGGATGTATTGAGTGAAATTATTGGTCTTATACTGTAACACTATGACAGACATTTCCAGCAATGTGCCGATATTTCAGCTTGCTTATTAGTGCTAAATTCTGTGATAACGGAATACCTTAAACTGCAATGTTTATTAAGTTTGTACAGTTTGTACATAGTTTTCACACAAAATGTCAGTTTGAATGCGCTGTAAAGTGTGGAAAATTAAGGTCTTTTCTATTTTAAAATAATGTTTCATTCCATAAAAATACTATGTTTGTATTTAATTGAAATAAATGTGTATGTGGTAGTGTTTGCATATATCAATTATAATTTGTCAAAATGAATGCAAATTAGTTTTTTCCAATTATGCATACATTGTGAATGTCAATAGAGTTACTTCAATGCAAAAGGTATCTGTGCATGACATATTGTATTATGTATTATGTATTTTTATTTTGACCTTGCAATCAAGGATAACCCATGAAAGTGCAAGCACTTATTTCCAATGGGGTCCTTTGGTTTTGCTGAAGAGACAGCGGGTATAAGAGACAGTTTTTGAGATACAAGGAATCCGGGTGGGATACCCTAGCTCTTTGCGAAAAGATCCCTTGGTTCTTTTACGTGCTCAGTGTATAGCACCGATACACGCGAGAATTACCTGGGTTTCATACCAGTACATCTCTAGTTGGGTGGGAAACACTTGAAGCATTTCTGAAATTTCCAGTGCCCCAGCCAGGGATTGAACCCACGACCGCTGGAATGGTAGACCAGTGTTTTACCACTCAACTCCAATACTTTTGCCGTCTTATTATGCCCTCACATTTTGGTGGGTGGGCGCATATAAATTTGACTTTGGCGGTCGGTCCTTCCATCCTTTTTGTCCTACTTATGGCCCCTTTTTTTAGCAAACAATTACATTTCAAATCTGTGTCAAGCTGAATTCAAAAAGTATTGTTGCTAGAGGGCTGAATCTTTACTGACATATCAAACAGCACATGAACTTGCGCATCTTTGTATTATTGTTTTGGATATTTTCGACTACATGTTGTAGCCAATTTTTTTTTAGCAAGTATTACATTTTCTTAATTCTATCCCTTGTCATGCAAAAAGTTTTGCTGTTAAAGGGCTCAAACTTAACAATCATATTAACCTCGGTGCGAACTTGTGCACACCATATTTTGGTTACGTTTTTCTAACATAAGTAGAGATTTTAGACAAAAGCGGACTGTGGGGGCGTCTGTGACCTATTGACACATTTCTAATTAAATCTTGTGTACATATTCGAGTTGCATATATATTTTGATACTTAGAATGTCCATAATGTTATGTCAATCATGTTGATAGTTTTATAAATGTCCTTGCTTTTGTAAATAGCAACTTTAAGAAATTGTATTTCAATTAACAATTTGTTATTTAACTTATTTTGAATATTAATGTTGACATTATAATATCCCAGCAAACTTTAATGATCATTAAACTGCAGAGTTATGGTTACTGGAACATGCCTTTATTTATGAATAATATATATTTGTGGACTTTTACACACTCTGCGTACAATAATTCAGATCCATCTTCAATCAACTTGACACTGATATTAAGCCTGAAGTGGCCAAATGTTTCCTGACACTGAGAAGTAATTATGGATAGCTGAATGCCTAAATGGAATAAATTATCAAAATCATCATGTAATTGTATGGTATTGTTCACAGAGGGGCTAAAACTGTGTTGGGATAGTATAATATAGTGTGTTTTGTCCGAAAATGCATATTTAATTTAGATTTTTGGTATTTTCTGTCAAACACACTATATTATACATGTACTATCCCAATACAATTCTAGTCCCCTGTAGTATTGTTATTTGAGAATGAAAAAATATGATAAATATGAAGGCAATGTATGTTACCAATAAGTTTAGTACAAGACATATAACCTGTTACAACTACAAATACATAATTAACATACCTGGCTAATTTATTTAATTGAGCAGAGTGACATGCTTGCCATTTACACTAATTTATTAAGTACTTTAAAGAATGCCTCGTGTTATAGAAATTGTGCAATAACACAAACTGTCATAAATCTGACGTTAATGTTGTCTGTCATGTTTTTGTATAGAACATATTAATGATTTCTATGTATCCATGTGCATTATGTATGAGTTAGATGTGTGTGAGGGCTTTGGTGTATGTTACTAGTGGAAAAATGATGCTATATAAAAAAAGATATTCATCCACTGAATAACAACAAAAAAAACTGTGTATGCCTGTGTCTATTTATTACATAAAAATCCAACTAGATTTAGAAGACAAAATTCATTTGGAATTGTACATTTCAGCAAAGAAATGCATTCAGTCACATTATTTCAAATGTTAGACCTCTATCTATGGTACATTCTAACAAAGTGTAAGAATTTTTTTTTGGGTTGAGTATTTATTTAATGTGTTCATGTTGTCATTGTTTTGTCAAGAGTTTGGCTGTATAAAGTTAACATTTATTTACACACACAAAAATGTGCATGTGATATATTTAGGTAATTAATTATATAAGATACAAATACGTTAATTATCTGAAGTTGTGTTGTGTGGTTACATTGTTTTGTACATAACAATACTATTTTCGTTTCACTTTATATAAACTTTGATAAACTCTGTTGTATATACAAAAAAATATATTATTTTCTCTGTGCTTATTTTACAGTATTTAGCTTGTGGACGTGAGGTTTTTACAAAGCTGTAGATCATATCGTCACCTCCCCGCGAAAATGGCCAACCTCAATATTTACAAGTTTTCAGGAGAAGGAAAAAACTTCATATTTTCTTTAAAAATTACAGAATGAAGCTAAAACTTTGCATGATGACTTTTTAAATGTCCCTACATGTGTCATAAAGTTTTAAGTGATGTGTGAAAAATATGAGAAAATTGTCTAGCTCAAGCTTTGCCTCAAGCTTAAAGCGCTTGAGTTAGACAATTTTCTCATATTTTTTTCATCCGCCGCAATTACTTTGGAAATTTTCGCACACATTCACATGGGTATAACTTTGTAAGCCGATTGGATAGGACCTTGGAATTCTTCGCGGGAGAAGCGGGCCGTTTTCACCTTTGAAAAAATGTAAAAACACGTTTTCGCGCAAAAACTGAGATTGGCCATTTTCGCGGGGAGGTGACGATATGTGTCTGTCTTGATACTCTTTTTTTTGTACTGGTATTTAGAAAATACTTCTAATAAGCAAAAGAGACTCTTGAGGCAATCAATGTCTCTTGAAATTATTCCACTATTTAAAAAAAAATGTACTAAGGCTACAACAAAGCGATACGTTGTTTGACAAATTTGTTTAATTAACTGTTTAACGAAAAATATAGTCTTTGTTGTAATATACAAAGGCTCATCTAAAATGAATGGAAAAAAACACTCTGCTTTTGAAAAAAATCTGATGCTGTACAAAACAGACTATGTCAGACCAATAAAAAGAAATTTTATTTTAATAGTTTTATTTGATTTTAATTATTTTAGCTGCGGCAAATCCAACAAACATCTATTTAATTTGTTGTTGCCTTTGTAGATAGAACAAAGTATCAAATAGGATAGTGGTTAAAATTGGATATTAAAATAGCATGTTTATAACAGACTTAGAATTATTTTAGAATTATTTTGCAACAAGAATGTACTGTGTATGTATTCTTTATTTATACATTAAAGTATTGAACATGTTTCTGGTACATACTAGACTAGAACTTCAATTAATGATTTTCATGATGTCTTTAACATTTCAAAATTCATGATCAAAATTGTTGTATTTGACTTGTTTATTCTAAATTGGGAACATTCATTTTAGAGACATGAGTAAAACTCCTTGTGCTAATAAATTGCTAAAATTTTAGTTTTGTTGTTGTAATACATGCATAGACTTGCCTATTAAATATCCCATATCTTATAAACTCACATTTATTGTGATTCACCTAATCTATGGTTCAAAGTTGGGAGCAAAAAAAAAAGAAGTCTGCAAATTTCCAGTTGCTTTAACTGCTACAAATACTCGCACTTTAGTCCATAGATGCATTTAAGGGTTTCTGCACAGTGTTATTCAGTGAACCAGAGGTCTGTTAACTTTAATTGACATAAATTTGGACAAACCATGCATCACTGTCAATATACCTCCTGATCGCTAGTCGGACACCATATCCACTAGGCCACGGCGATCTTTTGGTTTCAACAACACAACAAAAATGTATCATATAAAATTAACGCTTTTTCAATTTACAGGAAATGAGTCAAAATATTATACCAAGATTGATTTAACAACTCGGTAGTTGTTGGAGGTCCCATGGGACTTTTCAGCTGATAGAGTGCTAAAAGTAATGTAAATGTAAGAATGACCTTAAGGTTAATAATGGCCTATTTCAAATAAAAATATTAACATTATAGGCCAGTGTTTCCATCTAATGCTTATGTTATCGTATTTACATTTATTATTTGGTAAATGTAATGTGGGCTATTGACATATAGTTGATCTATATAAATGCACACACGCATTCAACTGATATTGGCATTTATGTAAAACATTAGTGTCGTGTATCCTACTTCCCAACATTTTTATTACAAGATCATAATTTCTCATACACCGTCCATGCGGGCAAGATGGCAAGTTTCTTACCCGTAGAAGTAAAATTTGCTCAAAGTCTTGCTGACAATGAAAAGAAAAACAGATTCCGAGCCGTCAAAAAGTTGAAAAAGTATCTACAAGCCAGGTCTTCATCTAGTAAAGGTATGTGGATTGTCGCTAGTTGGGTGTTGATTGTTATAAAAATATGACATGTGTTTTCGCGACATGTTTCTAGCGTAGCCCTAGGGGCAATTATGCTTTTCAGTACCTGAAAATCCGGGTTTTCTTTTATTCTTAAAAGTTAATAAGAACATCAAATAGCTCTACTGGTCGAGAACCAATAGCCAAAGAGGATCAATAATCGAAGAACAATTATTTTAAATAAAACGTCATTACACTACAGATCCTTTATAACGCGATTGACGGGATCCAATCAACGCGACCGCGTTATAAACAGATCCGCGTTATAAGTTCTGAGCGCATTAATTGGTACAGGTATGGTAATGGTCCCTGTTTATTGCCATGCTGTGTTGTCATTCTCCAATACATGCATATAAACCGAATCGTATCGATAACTGTATACATACCGCTTTTATAGTGTGCATATATATCCGATAATCCGAAATAATTACCACAAATGATCCTGACATGTTATGACAATAAATCCGTTAACACAAGCATATGCCTACACATTATTTCAGAAGTGTAAAGAGTACAGTGCATTATGGGATAGAGCATGCATTAGGTACGGTTCAGACCAATGGACAGCGAATTTAAAATTAGATTAAATGCAATACCTGACAAAGAAATGTTTTATTGCGTCATACCCAGTCATGTAAAGAACGTGCTTCACAGGGACTTTCTGAAACCAGGCAAATATGAAAGTGAATTTCTGTTAACAATTACTCGGCGTTTGCATGTAAATAAATCATCTGGATTATTAAATTAATTTCTCTCACACGTAATGAAAGATTAAACGTACAGAAAGATGTTTTTTATTTATCAAGCGTGTATAGCATATATTAAACGATAATATAGATATAGTTTATACACATTTACATTTAATTAACTTTAATTTGACAATTATACGGGTACCGTAATTATACCGCATTTATAGCGCATTGAACCACCCTGATACGGAACAATAAACACTGACACGCTAGTTTTTCACACCTTTATTGACATTACACAACAGATTAACACCAATTGCCTGCCGAGTGTCGTTTAACCTCTAAGGGATTAAAATCGGTTAAACGGACTGTTGAATACAGCAATCAAGCTGTGAGCGCCGCCATCTTTGAAGTTTTCTGAGAATACATGAAGTTGTTGCATAAAATGGAAGGTTGGAGAAAAAACGGGATCCAAGCACCCCCCGCGTTATATTGGATACAGCGTTATAACGGATCGCGTTATAAAGGAGCTATAGTGTATTCCCTAATGTATACCCATGATGGTTGGTGACTGCCCTGATACTACTATTCCC
>VMBQ01000176.1:6641-65872 GCA_007657795.1 Dreissena rostriformis
TTTTTTTTTTTTTTTTTTTAATTTGCGTTTTGAGTTGGTGTTAAGTTTGGAGTCAACGAAATATTCCAGTCCTGAATGAGAATTAAGATGTAAAGCAATAACATATTTAGCTAGGAAAGTAACATTAACGATTTTCATTTTATTTGGATCAGTGCATGTATGACACTTATATAAATTATATATACGTTTCATAGGCAACTGTAGCGACCCTACACCAGCGAATGGGATCTCCCAGTCCCCTAGCGGCAACTTTGCTGACCAGGCCTACGTGCTGATCCAGTGTAATACAGGATACCTGTCCAATGGGACGTCCAAGTCTTCGGTCCTTATCCAGTGTCAGAACGGCACGTGGAGCGCGACCGTCACGTGCGATGCTGTTTGTAAGTAACGTTGATTCTTGGGGTGGCAAAGAATAGAATGAAAATATCATTAAAATAGCATCGTAGGTTTGACACATTGTTCTATTGCGTATTTAAGCACGTGCACTGCACTGTGCAATATCAAAGAATTATCAACGATTTTTTTAAGCATTTGGCTCTGCTCATATTGTAGAAAAAAACACAACTTTATTTCCTTTTTGTCTTTAGAAAATATAAGCGTGTAATGTTAGAATGACAGTTATTTTTAACAAACGTATTATTCCTTCTTCAAAGCTTGTGGCAACCCTACGCCCGTGAACGGTACAAGTAATTCCAGCGTGTATACGTACCCGGAAAGTGTCAACATATCCTGTAATACGGGTTACACACGAAGCGGACCGGAAGTCATTACGTGTCTGAGTACCGGAAGTTGGAGCGCCACACCCACGTGTCAGGCTTTTGGTGAGTAAATATAAGTTAAAGATGCGAATGATGATGATTATGATGATGGTCATGAGGATGATGGTGGTGGTTGTGATCGTTTTGGTGATGGTGATTATGATGATGATCAATTATACGCAACAGATCGTTCAGACAAGTTGATATTTAATAAGCATCATATTATGTGGTCTAAGAATGAACATATCCTCATTCGAAACTTGATTTTATACCCGCTAGATTGCGGCCCTCCACCGCTGCTCAATGGCGCATACACCGGAGATACCACATACGGAGAGATCGTCGCACTAAGCTGCAGCACCGGATATGCCCTGGGGAGCGTCACGCACGTACAGTGTAACGTCACCGGCTGGAATGCCACGGGCACGTGCACAGTTGTGGGTGCGTAGAGAATAACGATATCGTTTATAATAATTTAAAGGATATACTGAACTAACGATTGCCAAAACTTGTAATTGTATTTCCTCTTCTAGGGAAAGCTGATTTTACTAGAGATTTAGAGTTGACATTTTAAAGACATGCACACGTGTTGTCTCTGTCTTTATTACGAACTGTTCTGATACCTTCTTAAGACCGGATCATTTGTGAAAATTTATCCCAATGCGGTAAACTTATTTTATTTTACATGTTGATCGAATTCTAAATTTATTTCAAAAGCATTCAATTTCAGTATTGAAACGGAAGATCTCATTGTGCTCATGTCACAGTTTGGGAACAGTGTCGCGTTATGCAAAAATGGGTCTCATGCTATATTCGGCCAGTGTAGCTTCAGACCAGCATACGCATTCGCGCAGTCTGGTCAGGAGGTACCCTGTCCGCTAATGAGACCACGAAACCATGTCTGACTTTAAAGCGGACAGAGAAGCTGCGGACCATACTGTGTGAATGCATAGGACGATCTGGAGCCACGCTTGCCGCATATAGCATAAGACCCATGTTCGCATGACGCGTCTGATATATATCATGATCATCATGTTAAGAAACTACATTTGCTGCCGATTTTCTCTACGAAAATAATTCAAAACAAAAAAACTAATCCACCCGACCAACAAATGTAAACGATTACTTCTAAAACTTTGATGATGCATAACGTATTTTGTTTATTTCCCCCAGACTGCTTCAACCTTACCGTCCCCAATGGCAACACCGACGCTCCGACAGGAACTACTTACAACAAAGCTGCCTTTGTCACGTGCAACACCGGATATACGCGGACCGGAAACGGATATGTCGTCTGTCAGGCGAACGGAACGTGGTCGGCCTATCCAAACTGTACTATTTACGGTACGTATAGTGAATTAAGCCGAGGCGGATCGAGATGGTGAGGGCGAATGTCACGCTACCCCCCCCCCCCCATTTTTCGATGTAACCAGAATGATTATTATTCAGTATTCTTCTGAATGAGATTTATTTTTGAAGTAAGTATTACTCAATAGTTATCACAATAAACCAACAATAACCACAACAAATTATATTGCAGACTAAATATTTAGATATACCGGTATAGTGATATTCACTGCATCGAATTTGTTGGAAGTTGAACTCCAAGTATAATTAACTGTAATAGCAACGACCCATATTATTAACATTGAAAACACAGATGGAACTTTAATTATGTCTCATTATTTTCAACAATCTGCTGTGGTCACAAGTGAAAATTCAACGCCTACTTTGAAGGTTCAAAACAATCTTGAGACAACCGCGGAAAATTCACAATACCGTATATTGGAGACTAACAATGCATCTTAATTCAAAGTGTGTTTTTTTGCCGTGCAAAACATTGTTGATAAACAGATTTTCACTGTCCAGTGAAATCTAGATTGATTATACATCTACTTACAGGCAATATTCGATTGAACATGTATGCCGTTGTTTAATTATCATAAAGTCGTCAAGAACACTTAGTCTAGTCATACACGTGGAAATCGTGGTGCACGATTGCATGCTTGAATCGGTTATTTAAGCGTTTTCGGGTACATATGAAAAGATCTATTATTAAAAAAAGTATGTTATCGCCCTTGACGTAGCGTTTTGTAAATCTCGGATAACATGTTGGTGCAATAGCATAATCATACTTTAAAATAAGAAAGCGATAAGAAAAATATTGATCCTGTATATGTTTTATTCTGCTATTGGGGAATTTCCGCTCTTGGCAACTCGACTGTAGTATGACTGACTCTGGCAGCTGAGATTAATGCACTGTTGATACTGCAACATAAGACTCGAGTATTTTTCATGAAGCTGAGAAAAAAGATGTAACAGATAGTGAACATAAACTTTACGACGTACCGATACATAGAATACAATAGCGAACTGTCGCAGCATTCGCTGTGTCGCAGTAGGGGAGGCCACTGCGAGTAGTTTTTGTATTTCATTTGAGAATAGTTATTTCCCTTTGAAACAAAAATGACATTGCTGAGTACAACGATGATGTATTTATGATTAAACAGTATTTATTTGGTCTGCGAAATACGTTTATTGAAATGTTAGTGTATACATGTTAAATTGATACGATAGATCTACTTTGGATGCGCAATATTTTCAAGATATAATCGATAATCAATATTCATTATCAATTATGATGCTGCTCCAGCTGCTGCTACTTGTAATGATTGTCACCATCATCATCAACAACATCATCATTATAAACAACAAAATATCATCATCATTATAGTCACATCCATAATCAACATCATCCTGATCATCAAGATCAAATCACATTTTCAGCAATGTCCTCATCACTCACTTTCCCCTCTTAATCACGTCTGTCTTAATCATCTTAATCATCGTATACAGTGAGAGTGACGGTTACATAATGAATGAAAGCTTGTGTAATGCTGATTGTGATTTTGATCATTTGATGATTACTCATATTCATTTAATCGATTGTTATCTTAGAATGCATACATTCTGTATATTCCATTATTATACATACTCAATGCATTAATGATTGGCATATGTAGGTATAATATTTGGAATTCACATTCTTATGAAAAAACCCATCCCGTGTGGCCCTTTTAATTCAAAAGCACAATAAAAACAAAAACATTCAAACTTTCAAAAACTGACTAGCACATCGCTGATGAAGACTATGTGATATAGTCGAAATATTCGAGTAAGTTCAAATGTTGCTCTGAGTTATGGAATTTATTGACTCAAATGATGAATCCAGAGCAAGAGAACAACCTTCATAGTTGTAACATTTAACTTATTCAAAGCATTTAATCCATATTTTTTTTAAATCTATGCACTGTATAAACTTTTATGTACTGTCTGCAATATGTGCTGTTTTCTTCTACACTATGCATATTAATGACATCATTGTATGCTTTTTGCTTTAAATATTTAAAGTATGGCCTACACTTGCAAATTCATGTGAAATTTTGCTACAGGAAATAGGCAATAACATTTTAGATGTATTATTTGGAGTTTGCCTTATTGAAAAACTGAGTCCACCGATCATCTTAATTTTTTTGGATTACTTTACTATTCAGATTGTGGTGATCCAAGACCAAATAATGGAACAGTCAACACAACAGCAACAACGTATGGAACCGTTGTTAAAATATCCTGCCAATACGGTTTTGTACTGAGCGGTACTAGTGTCATCAAATGCAACGCAGACTCTGCATGGTCAGAATCAGCCACTTGCAACCCATATGGTAAGGAGATTCTGTTCCAGGTCCAGTGAGGGTCACAGGTGGTAAGCGTGTGGCTATGATAGTTATTAGTAAAAACATCATTTTGAATGAAAAATAATCAAATTATAACGAAAAATCAACTTCTCTGAAAAAAAATCACTATCAAATATATATTGTTCCCATACTCTGTCCTATTTTTTCTTCATTTTTCTTAACACACCAAATACTACACAACACATACAATTGTCAAGAATATCATATTGTATACCGGTATACTACTGTATATAAGTTTATTATTATTAATTTTTTTTTATATACATTATCATAACGATATATTCTAACTTTAGACTGCGGTAGTGCTGCCCCTGCCAATGGTGTGGCTACGACACCCAGTGGCACTACCTTTCAGCAGCAGGCAACAGTGCAGTGTAACCCAGGCTACACACTTAATGGCTCATCGGTGATAGAGTGCAATGCAACTGGCTGGAATGAGTCTGTTTTATGTGCCATACAAAGTAAGTGGAGTATCTATTGAATATTCCAATTTGTTATTTACTTACATGCATTCACACTAATTACATTTCGTATGGGATGGCATAACTTAATTGTTCTAACAAGCAACTTGGTACTATATCTCACCATGAACAAAAACAGATAAGTTAAATAATAAGTATGGAATAACCCAACATTATATTTCCGACTGATAGGGTCAAAATCATATTCCGCCAACAAACACAAACCACAATGAAAATAACTGGGGCCAACACCTTGTAACGTTTGATGCATTTTGCATAGGGGTTAAAACCTGGTTTATGGCGCACTAAATATCACACTTGGCAAAGAGTTACACCAATTTAAGCAGTTATTTTCTTCACATAAACATGTACCACTTTCTATTATTTCCTAGGATGTAACGACCCAAAGCCGGATCATGGATCAGCCGCGGCACCTTTGGGCCTAGACTTTGGGGACTCAGCTTACATCACATGTGATGCTGGGTACCAGTTGAAGGGAAGTGCACTGATCACCTGTTTGGATGGGCCCAAATGGAGTGAGAATAGCACCTGTGACATTAAAGGTTTGTTCAACAAACTTATTGTTTGAATGAGAAGTTTAAGATAAGTGAGCATTTATTATGTGGATGAACATGTTGCATATAACAGCATAATTTTGATCTTTAATTTAAGCTGTCATTTAAGCTTTCATTTAAGCTCTCATTTCAGTTTGTTATGGAGACAAACCTTTTGCATTTAAAACATAATGATCTAGATATTTTAAATGGAGATTTTCTTTCTACTACTGGTATTCTCATTTAGTGGACACTCAGTGAAGTGGTCCCAGGTGTGAATCCTTCATAGATGTTGACATGGCAATTTTCCAATCGTCTCGTGTCAGAGGGTCATATCATTTTTCGTATGCCTTTGGTTTTGATGTTTTATGTCCATGATTATTGTATATACATTTGCAACAATGCCACACTATTTATATGGGCATTGGTGTAGGAACTGATTTGAGACTGAACAATCATGTAAGTCGTGCAAAAATAATTATGTAATGCTTAACATTGAACAAATCAACTACACTTTTAATAGCTATATATAATGTGTTTTACACACTTAAGATAAATTCATGTGAACTATTCCTGTTTTTAAAATCTTTGCAGCAAATAAACTGGCTAAATTTTCCTAAAGTTCATAAATCAATATGTCATATATCGCTTACCTTATTTGAAATTAAGGCTTCAGTATTTTGATTTGTCAATTATATTTGGAGCCATTACCTATTTTTCTCTTTCTTGCTACAGACTGTGGAGACCCAACTCCTCAAAACGGCTCCTCTTCCGCCGGAGTGACAGCGTTCGGTGCTTCCAAAACCATATCATGTGACACGGGCTACAATCTGATTGGCTCAGCCACTATCACATGTCAGGCAGATGCCACATGGAGCAATGCAGTCACTTGTGAACCTAAAGGTACATAAATCAGTTTGGTAATATGAGCCTCGTT
Source organism: Dreissena rostriformis (assembly GCA_007657795.1). Lineage (NCBI taxonomy): Eukaryota > Metazoa > Mollusca > Bivalvia > Myida > Dreissenidae > Dreissena > Dreissena rostriformis. The sequence goes on from VMBQ01000176.1 coordinate 13,107, forward strand.
CTGGGAAAACTGGGCTTAATGTATGTGCGTATAGTATCGTCCAAGATTAGGGACGACACTTTCTGCTTTTAATGGCATTTTTTGTTTTAAGGTGGTCTCTTCTAAACAAAAGTCCAGTGTGAGCGGAAAGCTTTGTCCCTGATTAGCCTGATTAGGCAAATCTGGGACGACACTTTACGCACATGCATTAAGCCCAGTTTTCCCAGATCGAGGCTCATATGACACTGTTTAAGGGACAGTTTCAGTCTCTTGGACTGGAAAACATCTGAACATATAATTTTAAAACTTGAGGCTTGCAAATCAAATTTAAACAATGAAAGTGAATTGTAGTTACCATTATATCAGAAAAAGGCTTTTAAAATGTTTTAATTTTATTTTTACAAAATGTCTATTTAAAAACTCACAGATATGCTATGTCACAGATTAACTTTGCACAAGAGTGTTCTTGCCAAACCTTACAATACAAAACATATTATAACACGAAAAGATGGGTTTTAGAAACATATATTCCACAGTCAAAATGTGTTTGACATTGTCCCAGTAATATGGTCTGATCAGCCACTCACTAGTTGTGGTGAGGAGTGTTTCAGAAAATTGATCTTCATATGTTTAGAAATCTTGACCTGTGTCTCTCTGACAAATTTACAGCATTACTGTGATGCATTGATAATTGTTTTGTGGTAATTTATATTGTACTGTACTTTAATTTCTAGTTCATTAAGAAATCTAATAACTGTGTATGTAACTGAAGGTGCTATTAAAATAAGGTGTCTGGATATAGGATTGAAAAATAAAATAAAAACATTCTATATGCAAAATTAATAATAATAACCAGCTGTATATAGTTTAAATAAGGTACATTTACTATTTAAAATATGTGCTTGATTTTGATTTATGGAATACTTTTAAATAAAGTTTAGTTTCACTTTTGGGTTGGTGTAACTGTCTGCTTGTCCGCTATCACATAGCTAGGAAATTTAATGCAAACCTGAATATTGGTAATTGTTTGTTAGTTTCAATTTTATAGCAAGCTTGTGAATTATATTTAAAATTATCATATAAACAATATTCATGTACTTACAGAAAAGAACAAAACAAGTTCAATGTTATATAAGCCATGTCATACCAAAAATGGTTCTATGCCACATGCTGCAAAACAGCTCCAGACTAGCCCTTTGCATGCTGAGAAATTTGTCGTCTGCTAAAATGTTGTCTGCTAAATTTCTAAAATAAGCATTTTCTTTGATTTTTTTTTCAAAGAATACTTTCAGAATAGCAAACAGTTTGGATCCTGATGAGACGCCACGTTCTGTGGCGTCTCATCTGGATCCAAACTGTTTGCAAAGGCCTTCAAAAACCGGTTCCAGCGCTCAAAGGGCTAGTCTGTGAATCCTCACAATCTGGTCAGGGGTGCTTCCCTGTCTGCTTTCAAGTCACGCAAGATTCCGTTGTCTCATACGTGGACAGGTTAGCCCCTGACCAGATTGTCTATGGAGCTGCCCTGGACACATATGGGATAATACCCATTTTCGCTCGACACGGCTCATATACTTGCGTTGTTAGTTTATGATTATCTTTGATATGTTCAGATTGTTTATGATCATGCGTTTTGTGTTTTTGGCGTCTTTTCAACTGATGTTCGTGTGAACGTTGTGCGATTTTTGTTTGCTTTGCCATACTGGTAAGTCTTTCACTTTTGTACCTTTTTGGGGGATAACAGTATACTAAAAACACTTAAAAACTTATTGGCTATCATGTCACATATAACAACTGTTTGTCACATTTATGGAACAATGCATTTTTCGCAACATTGTCACATTAACCTGTGCACTTTTGTATCACTGTTGTGCCAAAAAATTAGACATGAACTATTTAGGTGTTGCTGAAGTACAGTTGTCTGATGTATGTTTCTTTTGTTAAATCGAGCCGCGTTTTGGAAAACTGTTCGTAATGCACGTGCATGAAGTGTCATCCCAGATTAGCCTGTGCAGTCCGCACATGCTAATTTGGGACGACACTTTCCACCTTAACTGGATTTTCGTTTAGAAGAGACTTCCTTTAAACGAATAATTCCATTAAAGCGGAATATGTCGTACCTGATTAGCCTGCGCACATGCATGAAACCGAGTTTTCCTAGAACGAGGCTCAAATAGTGATGACACAATTTTAACCCTTTGCATGCTGGGACCTTTGTCGTCTGCTAAAATGTTCTCTGCTAAATTTCTAAAATTAGCATTTTCTTCGATTTTTTAAACAAAAATACTATCAGAATAGCAAACAGTTTGGATCCTGATGAGACGCCACGTTCTGTGGCGTCTCATCTGGATCCAAACTGTTTGCAAAGGCCTTCAAAATCCGGTTCCAGCGCTCAAAGGGTTAATGACTTCCTCCACAACATGTCTAAATGTTTATTTTATAGTAATAGAAACATAATGTTTACATACTTTAGACTGTGGACCCATTCTACCAGCGATTCATAACGGAATGGCATCGCTTGACGTCGCTAACGCCACAACATACCTGTCAACAGCAAGCATTACCTGTGTCGTCGGTTATTTGACGTCAGATGACGTCATTATTTGTCAGTCTGATGGTACTTGGGAGATATCATATTGCAGTATTATTGGTAAGATTTGTTTCATTTTGTGGTCATTAATGTTTCACGTTCAAAATTAGTTTCGTACGCATATCCCATTTAACATTCTATAATTCCAGTATAATCTTAACCAAGTCCCTGTCTTAACCGAACAATTAACTGCAAAAATCTACACCGTTGTCATTTTTACATTTTAAGATCTGAAACATGTATATTTAAAATTCATCTATCACCGCGATGGTAAATGTATCAAATTGTCACATGAATCTGTTAGGAGTCGCGTCATGCGAAACTGTGTCTAATGCCAAATCCGGTCAGCGCAGCTCCAGACCAGCGTGTTCATTTGCGGAATCTGATCAGGGGCTATCCTGCCTGCAATTGGGAGTTCGCAACCTTTGACTTTATAGCGGACAGGATAGCGCCTGACCAGACTGCGTGAATGCTTAGGCTGCTTTGGAGCTACACTGGCTGCGTATGACATAAGACCCATTTTCGAAAGACGAGGCTCATATTACTTTTTAACGTTAACATGTTTTGTCATATAACCAGACTGCCATGACCCTACTCCATCAAATGGTATAACCCAGTCACCCAAGGGTACAACATACGGGGAGGTGGCGTTCGTGTCCTGCGACGTCGGTTATATGTTAGTTGGCGACAGATTCATTGGTTGTCTGGCGTCTGGGAATTGGAGTCATTATCCGACTTGTGTAATACGTGGTAAGAGGCTTAGCGCTTTTATTTATTACTATGGCCAAAAAAAATAGGTCCGTTTCCGGTCTCCTCGGAAAAAAACAGGGTCGGTAGGTAGGGATTTTTTTTTTTTGTCTTTCGGGTACTAGAATGGAGAAATGAACCGAAATAAACGAAAATGAACAAACATTTTTTATTTTTTTGGCGACCCCAATAAAAAGTTGAGGGTCGGCGCCTATTCTGGAGACACGGTCGGGCGACCGGAAACGGACCTATTTTTTTTTTGCCTATGTATTGCACATAGTTTCCGTTTGAACACATATATGACGCCTTACACATATATAACTGCAGAGAACTCTAATGGAACAAGCATTTAAGATTAAAGACGTGAATACATCTAAATGCAACAATGTATAAACTACTACTGGTATTTGTTTTTTATTTCATCTGAGACATAAATAAGCGGTAAAACCTTTACGAAAGAAGCATTTAACATGAATAGTAAATTAATAAATCAACTGCCCGTTTAAATGATATATTCATTATAGCTTGCTGCAGTTCATGTAATTTTGAAAGCTTTTATTATTATCAGGCTTACTGGTCATCAAGGAAATATTAATCTGGAAAAATATAACGTAAAACTCCCCAATTTGCTGAAAAAAGTATATTAATAACATGTGCGCCATTTTATAACGTATGTGGAATCTTTGCAAATTGTTAAAATAAAGTAAATAAAATAAAGTATATAAATAACATTTTGTGTGTGTCCTTTTTAACGTATGTTGAACCTTTGCAGATTGCGCTGATCCGACCCCTGTGCACGGTACATCAAACTACTCATCCTCGCAGTACGGCACTGTTGTACACGTGACATGTACGCCTGGGTATGAGATCAGGGGACCCGCACTTTTGACATGTCTGTCTTCTGGCATGTGGGACCACGTGTCAGCATGTGAACCTGCAGGCAATCTTGGATGTTTCGAGGACGTGGTGTTGTTCTGTGTTTGTTGTTCTGTTGTGATAAAAAAACATACTTGAGAATTGCTTGCAGTGTTGTGTTGTTGTTTGTTTATGTCCATGTAAAGTGTCAATTGTTTGTTTTGATTAAAATATGTCTAACGAATCATGTGTTTTATGTTGTACTGTCTTTTTCACTATTTGTTATGTTGTGTGCTTTCTTTGGTAAAAATATTTAAATAACGCAGTTAAACAGAAAACATCAGCTGCATTGCTAGCTGTCTATTCCTTTCTGTATGTCAATCAAATATAAGCCCTGTAAGCTGACAATGTCTTAAACCTTCTTGTCAACAGCGCTATTAACACCGGCGACTGGTTTTTTATTATATAATAAAACGAGGTTTAATGCATGTGCGTAAAGTGGCTTCCCCGATTAGAATGTGCATTCCGCACAGGCTAATCTGGGACGACACTTATCGCTTAAACTAGATTTTAGAAAAGAAGAGATTTCCTTCAAACGAAAAATACCATAACGCGGAAAGTGTGGTCCTTGATTAGTCTGGGACGACACTTTACGGACATGCATTAATCCCAGTTTTCCAGAACGAGGCTAATTTTATACCACTTTCGTTTGAACAGATTGTGGCGACCCCACACCCGACCATGGCACGGCTATCTACACGTCCACAACTCTAGGAGCCTCTGTCAACTATACATGCGACGCTGGCTATGCTCTCACTGGCAGTGATACATCGTCTTGTAACGCAACCGGCTGGTGGAATGCAACACCACAATGTACTCTGAAAGGTAATATGTTAGTTAGTTGTAAATAAAGTTCATGTTCACAGTTTCAAATTGTGATTTAAAGATTTAAAGATGAAATTAAAGTCATATATTCAACTTATATAAATGACAGTACTATCATCGTGATAAAAGATATTTCTTGATTATATTATATTGATACAGTTAAAATTATGTTTCTACTTGCTTGGATGCGATTGTCCCTAAGCAATTGGTGTCTTGGCTAAGAAAAGATCCACTGAATGCTGCTGATGTGTCGTTGTTTTAATTTATATGAATGACATGTGTCATTATTTGTACATAGCCAATTATAACAACCTTTTAAGAAAAACAACCTTTTGGGACATGGCATACGTTTTCAGACTGCGGGTCACAAACTGTATCAAATGGAACGCTAGAAACCCCAGGTGGCACGAAGTATGGTTCTGTCGCCATTGTGGTATGCGACGCAGGATTTGAGGTCGGCGGAGATACCCTGATCACGTGTAATGCCAGTGGATCTTGGACTGACACAGCACGTTGTAATATAACATGTATGTACGAGTCTGATCTCGTGTGAATTTTTGGATTGCACTAAATTTTGTGCATTGATAGCATTAAGATCTAACCCACCCCCACCGTCGCACACACACATATTAAGGAGGGCGATTTTGCTTGTTAGTCCATCAGTGTTTTGTTTTTTATAGCTTTCATAACTTAACTTAAGTCAGTCTTTTTTATATGAATGTACTAATATTGTGAATGACCATATTGAAAGATCTTTTGTCCCTCAGGTGAACATTCTAGTTATTTCAATTAAAACCTTTACCTTGAAATTTCTGTGCATGAATGGTCGTATTGGCTGTTTGTCGCAATCATGCTTCGACAGAAAACATATAAAATAGACGAATTAAACGTATTGTAAAATTGTTAACACTTTACTAAAATATTTAATCTTAACCCATTTATGCCTAGCGTCTAGAAAAAAGGCCTTGGCAAACAGCGTAGACCCAGATGAGACGCCGCATGATGCGGCGTCTCATCAGGGTCTGCGCTGTTTGCTAAAAGGAATTTCTGTAAGAAATATTCTAAATATAGAAATACATATACTAGACATCCCTAATTTTGGGAATAAATTGATCCAATTTAGAAGGATTGGAGAGTCCACTAGGCATAGATGGGTTAATGTAATCGTGATGTATCACAGAATGAATATCGTTAAGAGTGGACACATTCTAGAAACCATCTATGGTTGTTACAAACATTATTCTATCATTAATATGTGTTGCTAATTGATTTTATTCATTCAAGATATTAACAATCTTATTCGACACGTGCATATGATTTCCTTGCATTTGACCCTCAATGAGTTGAACAATGTTTTATTGTTACGTATTATTTTTATTTATTTTTTCGTACATAGTCTGAAGTTAAGTGGTGTCTATTTTATATTAGATTCCCATAGTTAGATTGGCAGCATAATAGTTTATGACTTAACTTTTCAGATTGCAAAGATCCGAAGCCAGTTAATGGTCATTCCAATGCAATGACCTTTGCATACGGTTCCATGGCGGAGATCAACTGTAGTGCTGGCTATAACCTTACTGGTTCTTCCGTTATCACGTGTGGAGAGTACGGCATGTGGTCCGCTAATCCGACCTGCGATCCTTCAGGTATCATTCAACAATTGACATTATCAATTGCTCATAGGTCAACTTCATAATAAAGGTCAATGCTTAAAATGGAAACACTTGTGATGACACACATTTGATATAATTAAAACATTCATAAAATTCTTTACAACAGATCGACTCATTGAGAACACGCGTCTAGTCCTGATTCATAAGCTGTGTTGTCAATGACATCACACGGATTATGTTTGAAAACAAAACAGTTAGCACAGATGTATAAAGGATAATGCTGAGTGATTCTTATTTGTGACACATATATAAAACTTGTATAACACATATCAAATTTTTGAAACACCAAATTAGAAAATATTTTTTTACTATAACCAGATTGTGGAAATCCTAGTCCTAGAAACGGCATAGCTTTATACACATACACAACGCTGGGCGCCGTAGCGAAACTGTCTTGTAACGATGGGTATGATAATAACGGACAGTCGGTGATTGAATGCCTAACGACTGGGAAATGGAACGGCAGTGCGAATTGTACCATAAAAGGTAGTACCATAATAAGTCCGATATGGTTATAATGAGAACTATGCCTGTTATGTAATGTATGTCTGTTTCAGTTTGGAGTAGCAGGGTAGGCGTTTAGGTAACCAAAATGTCGTTTAAGTTACAAATTTAGTGAACATATAAAGTTTGTGTTAAGCCAGTTTCAACTCGCTTTTTATGCCTCTGACTGGAGTAATATAGTAATTGCAACGTCCGTCCTTCCGTTCGTCCTTTCGTCCATCAGTCTGTATTGCTCTTTTCGCAGAGCATAACTTAGGAGTGTTGACGGGATTTAAATGAAACGTTATGGTAGGCTTTAAGAGGAAGTGCAATGAACAAGAACCATAAGTCTCTCTTCAGGATGAACATACTTATTTCCCTTAGTCAGTTTTTTTATTTAAACAAAACTTTGAACGTTGATTGGTGACAATGGGTGGAAGTGCAGAGTGCACGAACCTCATGTCAGAGGGATATCAGTATATCAGAATTATTGCCCTATGCTTATTTTTGTATATTCCGTTTCTTGTTTTGGAGCATTAGTTTGCAAGAATAGAAGTTACTTAAATGAACATTCATCTACTGACATATGGCTATAAGAGAAAATGCTAAATGCAAGGATCATGACTCTTTCTTCGGTAGTTACAGAGTTATTGTCCTTGGTTCATTTTGTACATTAAAGATATTATATAAAGCTTAATATTGTGATAAAGGACATTGAGAGAAATTTCAAGGTAAATGAAACATAGCTCTTTTTACGGTATTTTCCCTTTACGTATTTGTTTGTGTACAGAAGATAACTACATACATGTTTAATCTTCTTGTGTAAAGCAATACTTAAAAAGTGTTGAATGGATCCAAATGACACTTCCTGTATTTATATAGCGCGTTGAGAGGAAGTGCAGAGTAAATTTACCATTACTATTTTTGACGATGCTGCTTCAGCAGCTCGTCTAAGTCATCATACCATGAACAAACAATCACAATGGCGAAAAAAAGACCGAGAGAGTCCGATTGAGTTAGCTAAATTTTCTCAATCGGCATACCTCGCTGATTATCATTGAAATATGGGAAACAACAACAACAACAACAATTGGCAAAGGCCGAAGAAAATGTTTATTAAAATATGTAACAAATTGACAAATAACTATTCTTATCTGATACATCATAAATAAAAAATATAACCAGATTGCCATAAGTTTATATGTCATATGTTCTGAGCCTTGTTCTGAGAAAACTGGGCATAATGCTTGTGCGTTAAGTGTCGTCCCGGATTAGCCTGTGCAGTCCGCACAGGCTGACTGCACAGGCTTTTTTTTTATTTTTGGATTAAAACATGATGGTAAGTTATAATTATGCGTTAAGTTTTGTCCCGGATTAGCCTGTGCAGTCCGCACAGGCTGACTACACACAGGCTATTTTTTTTTACTTAAACATGAAGGTTAGGAATAATTGTGCTTAAAATGTCGTCCCGGATTAGCCTGTGCAGTTCGCACAGGCTGACTGCACAGGCTTTTTTTAAAAACTAAAACATGAGGGTTAGGCATAATTGTGCGTCAAATGTCGTCCCGGATAAGCCTGTGCAGTCCGCACAGTCTTTTTTTTTTGTTAAAACCTATTTTTGACAAAGCTGTTTCAGCGAAGTAGCTCGTCTAAGTTATCATACCATGAAAACATTCTTCACAATGGCGACCTATGAAAAAGACCGAGCCAGTCCGATTGAGTTTGCTTAATTTTCTCAATCGGCATACCTCGCTGATTATCGTTGATAAAGGTAAAGGCAGCTTTACTTGGTTCCCATCCTCTTTCAAATTTATCGAGAGGGTCGGGACAGGAACCAGACACGAAACTGCCAGGTCGCACTTCAAACGCTGTGACGATGGGAAAACCCCAAATGTAGTTATTTTTAGATTTGATCGAGAATGTTACCCGCCTCCCAGTTTCGCTGCATGGGTCAAGTTCCCCACGGGTATTACTTCCCCGTACCCCTAATTTTTTTTCGTACCCAAAATTTTTCGTACTCAATTTTTTTTCGAATCCATTTTTTTTTCGTACCCAATTTTACTTTCGTACCCAATTTTTTTTCGTACCCAATTTGTTTTTCGTACCCAATTTTTTTTCGTACCCCAATTGTTTGGCATAATGTTTCCTACCCAAAATGTTCGTACCCAAAATTTTCGTACCCACAAACACAATTGTGGTTATGTAGATAAACTTAAATTGATGCTTTTATATCCATCCTCTTCAAAAGCATCGTCACACCAGTACTGTCAGTACTTTGATATAAATATTTACTGATGTTATTGTTCTTTATTAAACTTATGTTGCACGGTATATTTTCATTACAATTAAAGATATTTAGATGAAACTTCATAGATAAAGTGGATCAGTTCACAGTTCAAGAATTATAAGGCTCTTCAGTGTTTTTGAGTTATTGCCGTAGGTGTTATTGTTGTGCAGAGCCAAATTACATTGCGTTATTTTATAGTGCAGATAATAACTCAAAAAGTGCTGAAGGGATTCAAATGAAACTTCAGATAGTGATAAAATACTTTGAGAGGAAGTGCAGAGTAAGAGAACCATAACTATTTCTTTAATATGTATCGAGTTATGGCTTTAAAAGTAATGTTATTGTGCAAATCGTTACTGTTAGAATTAAATTGATTGTACGAAAAATTCACATATCAACAGAGCATATTTAGATTTCTCCTTTTCGGTAAATAAATAAATAAAACGTTCCGTTTTCTCCAACTTTGAAGGACATAATCACGTTATTGAGTCGAAACAATACTTCTGCACACTATGCTGTACTTGAAAGTATAGAAATATTTTGAGCGCCTCTATATTGGGCATTGCATGTTTAAATTGTTGATAATAAGACCATTTGAAGACACATGGACAGATTAAAGCTTAATATAATTATTTTTTTTCTTTATTTGATTGCCGCAACATACATTAAAAGCCACATCTCACGTTTCTCTGTAGCACATGCTTTTCCATGTATAACCATGTATGCTTGTATTGCGCAATGTTTTGACAAATTGTGATATCAACAGTTTGTCAAGTTATCGCATACTTATTGAACATTTTTAAGCAGAATTATGGAATAATACCTATTATATCCTTCCATTTTGCACAAAACGCAATTTGTATTAATTTGACTGTATATTTATATTTTTATATCAGATTGCGGTGCACTGTCCGTATCCAACGCTGTGACGCATGCTCCAAACGGCAAAACATTCGGCTCATATGCGTTTGTATCATGCAATGCTGGATATTCCATTAACGGCTCTAGTATCGCGATATGTAAGAGCGACGGAAACTGGAGCATATCACCAAACTGCCTCAAAATTGGTACAACTCTTACTCTGAATAATTTAATATTGTTCTTTAATGGGAACGTGCACTAAATTATAAGATATGCAGTTATTATTGTCTTTACATCTCTTGGTTTAGTATTCGTTTGCATGTATAGTTTCTTTTACGGTTCATGTTCATTATGTGTGCATCTTTATTCAGCTGTGTATAATATGATACTAACGTTTGTTAAAATATACAAACATCTGACATGTAAGATCGGTATTAGATCATGAATACACACATTCGTATGTGCATTAAGATTTGGTCTGATCAAATTTAAAAGTAATACTAATTACCTTTTCGAAACATTATTAAATTCTAGGTCAAATATTTTATGCTTGTACAAATTTTGCCATGTTAAACAGTTAACAAAGATCTATCAGTTGCATTTGGGGACCGTCTTAACAGAATGTTTATTGTAATATTAAATGTTGCATTTACTATTTTTACCTTATAACAGCTTGAAAAGACCATTGCTATACACAATGAAAATCGTCTATACTATCTTACTCGCCTAAAAAAGACTGAATCGTTCGTTTGTTTGGGTATTCTATACAAGCTTTACAATGTATATACTAAGTAACTATTGAAAAAATATCTAAAGCACATGAATCTTTTTTGTACGTTTTCTTTGTGGGATATAACGTAGTCATTATTTCGCATTTCAGTATGCAACGAACCTAAGTTACCTAATGGTAATGTCACTGCTGCAACATTCGAGTACGAGGCAGAAGCCACACTAGCATGTAATGACGGCTATCAGCTCATCGGGTCATCTAAAATCACATGTGATAGTGATGGCGTTTGGTCGGAACATCCAGTCTGTGAGCCAATAGGTAATTGTGGTGCACATTTTTTTTACTGTTTTGCGTAAGTTGGTAGGAAATATATGTAATTTTAAATAGGGAAAAGGTTAAAATTGTATAATTTAAATGCCTTAAATTTGTTAAGCAATAATATTCGAGCCAATATTTTCCTTACATTTTCTATACTTTTTGTAGATTGTGGGAACATTTACTTGTCAAACGGCCTCGTTGCCTATAACAAGACAACATTTGGGTCTCAAGTGATATACAGCTGCGATACAGGTTATAGTATTTCGGGAACGTCCACAGCACACTGTACTTCTAGTGGGTGGAATGTCACTAATGCAGAATGCATCATTAACGGTACGTTACATATTATTAAATCACTCGCATGCTATTTATTATAAAGTTGTGATTTAAAACAATATGTATGTGTATAATGTATAATCAACAGCACAGATCCACTTATATTATTTATAAATTGTAAAAATCAAATAATAATATTTACTCTCATAAATACATAACGCCAGCCACAATTCGTGACTCTTTGGACATTTGTTTTGAAAATAAAGTATATGTTCTCCGCTGGACATTAACCAATATTTATGTATTGTAATTTTTATTGCAACCCAATGTAATGTTTTTTTTTTATTTATATAGACTGTGGAAATATTAACTTGACATACGGTGTAGCGAGGTACCCGATGGGGTCCACGTATGGTTCTTACGTGCTTTTTTCGTGCAACGAAGGCTTTAAACTGAGCGGATCAAGCAGTGCATACTGTCACAGTAATAGATCATGGAGCGCTTCACCGACATGTGCCGCAATTGGTAAGATATGTTATGAACATTAGATAATGTTTTCAACGTGCAAGCTTTAATTAAATTTGAATGAAAACTATAGTTGCCAAAAGTCCATTATACTGAAAAACGCTGAAAAACGTTTCGAATTGGTAAATTTTAATGTTATATTTTCTCAAAACTGAATCGAAAAATTACATGATGATTTAGTAATAAAATTTTATTGTAAATAACTATCGATTTTTGTATATTTTTTTTAAATAAGATTAAAAAAATAATCTTCCCGTTACGGATCGTAACGGGAAGGTTATTTTCGTCTTTCCGGTTTGAGTTTTTTTGTGAACACTTAACAAAAAAACTTAAATGGTGTCATTTTGCACTTAGAGCATCCGCTCTGCATACAATACGTCCTTAATTTGAAAAAGGTCCCTCATAGAGCGTTAATAAGGTGCTCGCAATTGGAGTATTTGTATTTGTTTGTGTAAGATATGACCTGGTGACCTAGTTTTTCACCCATTGACCAAGGTTTTAACGTGTCGTAGATATTGTCAAGGCGTGAGTAGGGAAGGGAACATAAACGTTGTGCAAACATTTCTTGTTTGTTATGTGAATATCAGATAGTGGTTCTTTCGCATCATGCCTCACTCTCATTGAGTCAAAACTATCGTTGACTGAAATCTTATGCACTTGTGAGTGTACATAGCTTACACACAGCGTAGGTTGAAATCATTCCAATTTACTTAAGTTGTGGGAGTGGGCATCTCCTGTTTGCAAATTTCCGATCACATTGGGTTTGTGTCTAGTAGTGGTTTACGTTGAATGCGCTCATTTCAAAGAATGTGAGTTTCAAGACACAACTACAAAACTGGACTTAAAGTTTAAATCGTAAGTAGAAAGTCATTTTAAGTGGATTCAACAACATCGGTCTTTTAAGTAATGCATGCATTATTCATAAAGTGTACAAAAACAACTTTTGCTATTGACAATACTCAACAAATACATGATATTCATCTTTTATTGTAGTGTTATAATTTTATATTTGGTTATGATGCAAAAACCAAGGTTTCTAGGGTTTTCTTATTAGTTTAGTTAAAACCTATTTATTTTAGCTCGATTTCATCGAAAGCCGTAGGCTTATATAAACGCTCTCGAGTCCGTTTCCTGGGATTAGAACCAGTACTTGGTGTCTTTGGGGGAGATCGAAGGAACGCTCCCGGTGGGGTTCGAACCCGTGACCTCCTGATCGCTAGTCGTACACCATATCCACAACGCCACGGCGATCTCGAAATTTTCTAATTGCCTACCTAATTCTATTGCAAAGCTTTGGGTAGAACATCGAAATGTCGCTAATAACGATCTTATAGGGAACGGCATTTCAATGCTTAAGTATCGTTCTACATTTATGAGGGGTTTTAATTTTCTGACAATATCGCATTTAGACAAGTCATTTAAATTGTCATGCAATTTCTAAGTCTTACAATCAATAAGTCGTTACTTTAACTTTAGTATAAAATGTTCGACATCTTGAAATATCCAGATTAAATCGTTATTTTTATAAAGTTCAGCATAAACTGTAAGATATTTTGAATGAATCTTTGACCATGTTTTTATTTTTTTCTAATTTTACAGCAGATCGCTAATCACAAGCAAAATCAATTTTAGGCCGACTCAGTAGGAAAAAGTATTGTTCAAATAACACACATTTAGCACTTAAAACTGACTTGGATGCAAATCAGAAAAGTTTGCAAGGCCGGTTCCAGACATTATTCTCTTCGGCACAAGTCGGTCGAGGTTGGGGTGTTACAGTTTACGGTATCCTACCATAGAAACGGTCAATTCTTCGTCGTTCATTCATTCCTTCATTCAGTAAACAAACAGGGGTCTCAGACAAAAACTGCAATGCGGAACACATTCAAGAAAATTAGGTAAAACCCTCAAAACATGAAAATGGTGTGGCATGGATTTTGTAAACTCTTTTAGAGTTTGTATAAGCATTGTGTGGCTACCGTATAGGTACGCGGTCACTACCGCAGTTGGTTGTTTCTCTGTTTCTTGAAGTTTATGAAGTCCTTCCGCGCTTGAGGCTGCATTGTTTGAGGATCCGGGAAGTTCCCTTATACTCATTTAAAATTATATAACTAGACATACGACAGTTGGTTCGACTTGAATAAAAGATCCAGCCAATGTTTTTTACTGAAATATTTTTGTTTTGTAGTTGGTTAATATATAGCGTACATCTGTCAATTCTATGGCGAAGTGTACTACTCTTTAGGATTAAATGGTCTCTTTACAATCAGCGTAACTTAAGAGTTGCTATTACATGCATGTAACTGTTTTATAACCGAACTGCCTTTATCAATAGATTGTGGCCCTCTAAGTGTAACCAACGGTACACTCAACGGCACGGAAAACGCAACAACAACAGTATATGGTACTGTTCTACACGTGACTTGCAATGGCGGTTTTGAACTGCTTGGTGATCCAGTTGTTAAGTGTCGTTCTGACTCATTTTGGAGTTCTGTGCCGATCTGTGTGCCATTTGGTAAGTATCTAATGCTAAATGCTTGCTTTTGTTTGATGGATGCTTAAACTGTTTTGAATCGATTGCTCATTCAATGAACGTAGTTTCATTGTCGCGTCAACAATATGTCGCGTGATGTACTTATATTGCGTTATAAATGAATTGTTAAATCAGCTTCTGATTAAGACTGACAAGTGTGCTCATTGTTTTATAGACTGCGGTCGTCCACCACTACTCAGCAATGGAATCGTCAACTACACGACAACTAAGCTGAATTCTGTAGCAGCGATGTCGTGTGAAGACGGTTACACTTTGAATGGGAGTAAAGTGCTGACATGTTTGCATACGGGTTGGAATGGATATTCTATATGCACAATTGAAGGTGCGGTTTTACTCATTGATATTCATGTTTGGATTCTTGTTTTGTTATTTGAATTGTTTTGAATTTGATTTAATTGCTAGTTGTGTTTATTATGATATCGCAACGAGCTTTCATACTACACTAAAATGGTTCATATGATTAGGAACGGGTATACATATACCTTTATATGGTTTTGATTTTTACACTATTCGAGACAGTATGTGTAGTTATTGCCTTTTGTTTTGGACACTGTATTTGGCATGTTCACTTTGTTTTTGACTGTGTTTATTTGCGCTTTATTTCGGATTTGTTTCAGATTGTGGACACCTGTCCGTAGGCCATGGTAAAATGGACACACCAGGAGGGACAACGTTTGGAGAACTTGGTATTGTAAGATGTAACGAAGGCTACGTAAATAAAGGTGATAGTTTGCTGAAATGCCAAAGCAATGGAACCTGGTCCGGTACTCCTCAGTGCACAATTATAAGTACGTCTACATGTGTTTGTTTCTGTCTGTTTGTTTTACGTTATAGATCATTGTTGTTGACCATATGACATGTTATGGATACTGTAATCTATGCGCTACTTTGCAGTTTGTGACGATCCTAGTCCTACACATGGTAAAGCCATAGCGTCTTCGTTTGAATACGGAACCATCGCTGAAATAGAGTGCAATGACGGGTATAATATAAGTGGCCTTTCTAGTATAATCTGTCGTGGGGACAGAACTTGGAACAGTACTGCAGTATGTGACCCATCAGGTAAGTTTTGGTGTTTTCTAAGGTTTTTTAGCATATGTCATCTGCCATATAGACATATAACGGTGATCCAGGAATGTTTCAAACTTCGGTTCATTGTGCTATTAATGGAAATCCTGTGTTAACGCATTACAGATCAATTATTTTAAGCGAAAATAAATGATTGGACCATATACTTGTCATTTTAGATTGTGGAAATATATACCTTCCAAATGGTCTTGCGATTTATTCGACTACAACATTCGGGTCTACTGCGACGTTTAGTTGCGACGTCGGATACACGTTGAATGGACAAATGAGTGCCCATTGTACTTCAGGAGGCTGGAATGCTAGCGCTGAATGCCTTATCAAAGGTTGTATAGATGCATGTAATGTTTTAATAATGTTATTAACGCTCGATTTAAATCATAATGAAGGTTCATTCGTGATACAACATATACTCTGTATGGTTGAACTTAAATTAAGCACGCTTATAATAACGAATAGTACTAATTATCGATGTTCAATACAGAGTGTGCAACGTTTACATTTCCAAACGGACTCGTCAAATATCCGATCGATTCCAAGTACGGATCATACGCAGTACTTTCTTGCGACGAGGGTTTCAAGCTGAATGGTCCGCATGTGGCCTTCTGCAAGAGTGACGCAAATTGGACCGAAAAACCAACCTGTGTCAAGCTGGGTAGTTATTCAAAATACGCTTTATGAATCTGGTTTGATATAATATTTATTATTCCGTGAAGAACACTATGGTATTGCGCTATTGGTCGATATAATACTTAGATTATGAAGCCAGTTGCGTTTCGTTTGTATGTTGTATACTTAATTTGAACAATGTACCACTGCATCTTTACTTAAGTATAAAGAAGTGAAATTCCAGCTGCTCCAGCGGTATTGCATTTCATTTATACACGTTCGTGGTCCTTTTTTATGGAAAGTGACAAAGAACCATTTGTCACACATGGCTGTGTCGATAACGGCAATTACTAACTTATATTTTAATAGTATTTTTCAATAAAAANTACGCTTTATGAATCTGGTTTGATATAATATTTATTATTCCATGAAGAACACTATGGTATTGCGCTGTAGGTCGCTATAATACTTTGATTATGAAGCCAGTTACGTACTTTGATTATGAAGCCAGTTACGTTCCGTTTGTATGTTGTAAACTGAATTTGTACAATGTAACACTGCATCTTCATTTAAGTATAAAGAAGTGAAACTCCAGCTGCTCCAGTAGTATTGCATTTCTATTATACACACGTTCGTGGTCCTTTTTTATGGCAATTGACAAAGAACCATTTGTCACACATGGCTGTGTCGATAACGGCAATTACTAACTTATATTTTAATAGTATTTTTCAATAAAAACTAGTGTAATATGCGTCCAGAAAACTAATCGATTAGCATCTTTAGAATTAGTAGAGCTATTCATATGCATTTACTTTCACAAAACAGCTTCTTCAAGTCAGTGACATTTTCTGCTTGTGAATATGACAAAGGAAAATTCATTTTCATGTAAAAATTAAATGACAGTTTTGGCATACTTAAAGTTATTAGCATTCTATACATCGTTTTAGTGTTAATAATTCCTCTTTAAGTGACTGACAAACATCGAACTGCAATTGTAGATTCATTAACGTATTGTAGATTGTTAATATATAGCATACATCTGTCAATTCTATGGCGTAGTGTACTTCTTGTTAGGAGTAAATGGGTTCTTAACTATCAGCGTAACTTAATATTTGCTATAACATGCATGTAACTATTTTATTACCGCAATGCCTTCATCAATAGATTGTGGCCCTCTAAGCGTTACCAACGGTACACTCAACGGCACGGAAAACGCAACAACAACAGAATATGGTACTGTTCTACACGTGACATGCAATGGCGGTTATGAACTGCTTGGTGATCCAGTTGTTAAGTGTCGTTCTGACTCATTTTGGAGTTCTGTGCCGATCTGTTTGCCATTTGGTGAGTATCTAGTGTTGAATGCTTGCTTTTGTTTGATGAATGCTTAAACTGTTTTGAATCGATTGCTCATTCAATGAACGTAGTTTCATTGTAGCGTCAACAATATGTCGCGTGATGAACTTATATTGCGTTATCGTTGAATTGTTAAATCAGCTTCTGATTAAGACTGACAAGTGTGCTCATTGTTTTATAGACTGTGGTCGTCCACCACTACTCAGCAATGGAATCGTAAACTACACGACAACAAAGCTGAATTCTGTAGCAGCGATGTCGTGTGAAGACGGGTACACTTTGAATGGGAGTCAAGTGCTGACATGTTTGCATACGGGTTGGAATGGATATTCTATTTGCACAATTGAAGGTGCGGTTTTTCAAATTGATATTCATATTTGGATTCTTGTTTCGCTATTAAAATTGTTTTGAAATTGATTTTAGTGATAGTTGTGTTAATTATGATATCGCAACGAGCTTTCATACTACACCAAAAGGGTTCATATGATTTGGAACGGGTATACATATACATTTATATGGTTTTGATCCTTACACTGTTCGAAACAGTATGAGTAATTATAGCCTTATCTGTGGACACTGTATTTGGCATGTTCACTTTGTTTTTGACTGTGTTTATTTGCGCTTTATTTCGGATTTGTTTTAGATTGTGGACACCTGTCCGTAGGCCATGGTAAAATGGACACACCAGGGGGAACAACGTTTGGAGAACTTGGTATTGTAAGATGTAACGAAGGCTACGTAAATAAAGGTGATAGTTTGCTGAAATGCCAAAGCAATGGAACCTGGTCCGGTACTCCTCAGTGCACAATTATAAGTACGTCTACATGTATTTGTTTCAGTCTGTTTGTTTTACGTTATAGATCATTGTTGTTGACCATATGAAATGTTATGGATACTGTAATCTATGCGCTACTTTGCAGTTTGTGACGATCCTAGTCCTACACATGGTAAAGCCATAGCGTCTTCGTTTGAATACGGAACCATCGCTGAAATAGAGTGCAATGACGGGTATAATATAAGTGGCCTTTCTAGTATAATCTGTCGTGGGGACAGAACTTGGAACAGTACTGCAGTATGTGACCCATCAGGTAAGTTTTGGTGTTTTCTAAGGTTTTTTAGCATATGTCATCTGCCATATAGACATATAACGGTGATCCAGGAATGTTTCAAACTTCGGTTCATTGTGCTATTAATGGAAATCCTGTGTTAACGCATTGAAGATCAATTATTTTAAGCGAAAATAAATGATTGGTCCATAAACTTGTCATTTTAGATTGTGGACATATATACCTTCCAAATGGTCTTGCGAATTATTCGACTTCAACATTTGGGTCTACTGCGACGTTTAGTTGCGACGTCGGATACTCGTTGAATGGACAAATGAGTGCCCATTGTACTTCAGGAGGCTGGAATACTAGCGCTGAATGCCTTATCAAAGGTTGTATAGATTAATTTAATGTTTTAATAATGTTATTAACGCTCGATTTAAATCATTATGAAGGTTCATTCGTGATATAACATATACTCTGTATGGTTGAACTTAAAGTTAAGCTCGCTTATGATAACGAATAGTACCAATTATCGATTTTTAATACAGAGTGTGCAACGTTTACATTACCAAACGGACTCGTCAAATATCCGATCGATTCCAAGTACGGATCATACGCAGTACTTTCTTGCGACGAGGGTTTCAAGCTGAATGGTCCGCATGTGGCCTACTGCAAGNATTTGCACAATTGAAGGTGCGGTTTTTCAAATTGATATTCATATTTGGATTCTTGTTTTGCTATTAAAATTGTTTTGAAATTGATTTTAGTGATAGTTGTGTTAATTATGATATCGCAACGAGCTTTCATACTACACCAAAAGGGTTCATATGATTTGGAACGGGTATACATATACATTTATATGGTTTTGATCCTTACACTGTTCGAAACAGTATGAGTAATTATAGCCTTATCTGTGGACACTGTATTTGGCATGTTCACTTTGTTTTTGACTGTGTTTATTTGCGCTTTATTTCGGATTTGTTTTAGATTGTGGACACCTGTCCGTAGGCCATGGTAAAATGGACACACCAGGGGGAACAACGTTTGGAGAACTTGGTATTGTAAGATGTAACGAAGGCTACGTAAATAAAGGTGATAGTTTGCTGAAATGCCAAAGCAATGGAACCTGGTCCGGTACTCCTCAGTGCACAATTATAAGTACGTCTACATGTATTTGTTTCAGTCTGTTTGTTTTACGTTATAGATCATTGTTGTTGACCATATGAAATGTTATGGATACTGTAATCTATGCGCTACTTTGCAGTTTGTGACGATCCTAGTCCTACACATGGTAAAGCCATAGCGTCTTCGTTTGAATACGGAACCATCGCTGAAATAGAGTGCAATGACGGGTATAATATAAGTGGCCTTTCTAGTATAATCTGTCGTGGGGACAGAACTTGGAACAGTACTGCAGTATGTAACCCATCAGGTAAGTTTTTTGTCATCTGCCATATACACAAGTTTTGTTACGAACGCCACTTGTGTTTTACACATGTAATGTTGAACGAGTGTTTTCGTCAAACTTCAGTCCAAGTTGTTGCTATGCAAATGCTCGTCCTTACTCATGGCGATTCGATTATTGTATTTTTAAATAATTTATTGTTCATGTTCTCATTATTACAGATTGTGGAAACATATACCTTCCAAATGGCCTAGCAAATTATTCTACCACAACATTCGGGTCTCCTGTGACGTTTAATTGCGACCTAGGATTCACTTTGAATGGGAACACGAGTGCACATTGTACTTCAAGAGGCTGGAATGCTAGCGCTGTATGCCTTATCAAAGGTGAATTTGATGCATATTTTTTTGAGGCGGTTCGTCAAATTTGATATGAAGATCCTTATGTTTATTTTGGTTTAGTCAATCAGATTGTTTGAATTTACCGGTACTGAATTGTACAATTTTAAATTGTGCTTACAGATTGTGGAAGCATTTATATAGCTAATGGATTCGCAAAATTCCCGAACGGTTTTACGTACGGATCGTATGCAGTACTTTCATGCAACGAGGGGTTCAGACAATATGGTCCACATGGGGCCTACTGTCAGAGTAACGGAACATGGAGCGAACCTCTGACATGTGAAATACTTGGTAAATACTTAAATGTCATTCGGAGCTGTATAACCGTTATTAATAAGTGTTTGTTTATAACCCAATAATGAAAGTTTCATAAAAAAGTGAATAAATCATGCTTTTTAGCTCACCTGAGCATAACGTGCTCATGCTGATGTTTTGTAATCGCCTTTTGTTTTTCGTTCCTGGTGCGTCGTAAACTTCAAGCTTTTTAACTCTTCAGAGGCTACCTTTATTTTCAATCTGCATGCAACTTGGGTAGACTATATGTCCCAATTATATCTCGGCCTGCTTCGAAATTGGGTCACTTGCACTCTCAAAGTAGGTCACAAGATCATATTAAACACAATATTTTAGACTAACAGTTACATATTGAATACAATCTTCACGAACTTTGGTCAGAACGTTTTTCTCGTGATATCTCGATCGAGTTCGAAAATTGTTTCGTTCCGTTGAAAAACAGGGGCCATATATCGTTAAAGTGAAACCTTTTAACACACTAGAATTCACTTTTTATGCCCCCGAAGGTGGGCATATAGTGATCGCACTGTCCGTCTGTCTGTCTGTCCGTCTATTTGTCCGTCTGAAATTCCGTCACACTTTGCGTTTAGGTTTCGAAAAATGTGGAAAATCACTTTGAGTTTAGGTTAACAAAAATCTGGGAAAAGGGGGCATATGTCATCCTATAGTGACAAGCCTTGTTTATTGTACAATCATGATGCAAAATTATCATAACATGTGTTATAATGATATTATTAATGTGGTAGTGGTACTTCGCTTATGTACTACAACACGTCTGTTTGGTTCGATCCTTTAATAATGTCTGAACAAAGTAAACAACAATAATGATGATGATAATAACGTCAACGTAAAACATACGTAATTGCGGTAAATGGCGTTTACGTCACAAATACTTAACATTCAGGGGGCCGCCAAAAGAATTCAACCAAAATTAAATAATGTCACTAATACACATAGTTTGTCTATGCCTCGATGTATATTTAATGTTCATTGTCACTAGTAACCTCCAACGGATATAGCTTCACAATAGGCCTTGTCGTAACTCCCCGGGTGGTTCTGACATGTGCAGCTCGTGTTAGACCGTCTCTTCCGGTGATGAACTCCTGAACGACTCCCAGTTTCCACTGGCTGCGGGGACATTCGTCGTGTTTCTGCACCACATCTCCCACAGCAATACTCTGCAACGTCGTCCCAGTGAGTTTGTGAGATTCAAGTAGAGCAGTGAGGAACTCAGTTCGCCAGCGTTTCCAAAACTGATTAAGGAGTTCGTTTTGCTGCTTTACACGTTTACGGTATAAACTTCCATCCTCTCTTCCAATTTGATTTGCGGTATCTATCGCTATGTCGTTGTATGGATGCGACGTAATTCTCCGACCGTAAACAAGGTGCGATGGTGTAAGAGGTTCAAAATCATTGCTACATGATGATAGCTGTGTTAAAGGTCTGTCGCTCAACACGGCTTCTATTTCAATCACAACCGTACGCAATGTTTCCCTTTTAACGAGTGAGCGACCAAGTACTTTTTTGAGCGCAGATTTCGTCAATCCAATAAGGCGCTCTCGCCATCCGTCATACCACGGTGCGCGTTTTGAAATGAAGTGCCATTCTGTCCCTTTTCGGCTGAGGAGCTCCTTGACTGCGGCTGACTCGAATAGACGCCTGGGCTGATGTGACGCGCCCAAGAAGTTGGATGCGTTATCGGACATCACGATTTTCGGAAGTGATCTGCGACTTGCGAATCTTCGGAATGTTTGCATGAAGGAATATTGTGAAAGATCCTGAACAATCTCAAGGTGAACGGCCCTGTAACTGGCACAAGTAAATAAGCAGATATATACTTTCGCCTGACATCCGGTTCGATCTCTGACGTAAAGGGCACCTGTTAAATCTACACCCGTCACGCTAAATGGCGGAGACTCTTTAATTCTGTACTTTGGTAATGGCTGGGACTCCACAGGCTTGTAGGATTTGCCTTGAACGCGTTTGCATGTAACACATTTTCGCAGAACCGAACGAACACACTGTCGTATGTCGGGAATCTAATACTTGTATTTAATCTTGGTGGCCGTTGCGTTTGTCCCGGCAGTAACTGATTTTCATGTGCATCCTTTACTATAAGATTCGTGAGTTTATGCTGTCTTGGTAACAGGCACGGGAATCTGGTGACGTCAGCAACAGATGCTTTGTGAATACGGCCGCCGCATCGAATAATCCCCGTATCGTCTTCGAACAACCTCAGCTGTCTTACAAGAATATGTCGTTTGGGAACCTTATATTTCAAACTTGTTATTTCCTCAACAAATGAAGTCGAATATTTGCTATACTTCTCAATGTTTATCACTCTTTTCATACCTTCTTACGATTGACAGCTCAAGTGAATGAACGTCATTGCTGACTGGTGTTTGTTGTCTTCTTCTAGAGGCATAGGGTCACATGGTTGTCGTTTCCATACTGGCTATTCATCCTTACGCGTGATCCAAGATGGTCCGTTGTTCCAGAGTGTGTTCTTTGTAAACTGTGATGCAGGGATGCCGTGGGTTAGAAGGTCGGCCTGGTTGTCGTCAAGTGGACACTATTTCCATGTATAGTCTTCTGTCAGCAAATGTATTTCTTGAACTCTGTTTTTCACAAATCGATTAAATTGCTTCGATGTTGACAACCAACAAAACAATTTGGCTGTCAGACCAGAGTTTTATATCGCAAATATTGAGGGCTTTCCGCAAGTGTGTCGCGAGTCGAGTACCAATCACAGCGGCCATCACTTCGAGTTGCGGTAGAGTCATTTTGCTTACTGGTGCATGCTTCCGTTTCGCTGACAATGTACGCTGCTGCCCCGTATGATTGTATACTAGCATCAACGAAAACATGGAGACATACCTTGGAACATGAACTGCAGTACTGCCTTGAAAATGAAAATTTGTTGACAGTGTTTAGGTCTTCGGCTAGCTGTTGCCACGTTTCTTGAACGTCCAATGGTAGCGGCACATCCCAATCGACCTTGTCTTTCCAAAGTTTTTGAAGCAGAATCTTGGCTCTCACAGTTACAGGACTTAATAACCCAAGTATATCGAAGATCTTTGATGAGTATCGTAGGATATCACGCTCGGTCAACTTGTGAAACGTTGGTATTTCACGATGTATGAATGACATGGTATCTTCGTCCGGTTTCCAGCGCATGCCGAGAACTTTTGTCAACTCATCTGCATCGAGCACACCTTCTCTTGCGGCGATGTCCCTTAGGGTTTTTCTGTTGGATGTCCACGACCGCAGATTCATACTGGCACTATTCATCAAAGCTCGGGCATTTCGNATCGAATGTAATTTCTGAAGATTCATTGTATCGTTTAGTCACGGCACCAATAGTAATGTATTAGTAATACTTCGCTTATGTACTACAACACGTCTGTTTGGTTCGATCCTTTAAAAATGTCTGAACAAAGTAAACAACAATGGTGATGATGATGACATCAACGTTAAACATACATAATTGCGGCAAATGGCGTTGACGTCACAAATACTTAACAGATATCTCGGCCTAGTTCGTAAATGTTTCAGGTCCGTTGAACAACATGGCCGTCAGTAGAAACCTTCTAAGAACATTTGTTCTACTCATTTTTCGGCCGAGTTCGCAAATGGTCACGGCTCGTTGAAAACGTAGCCTCCAGGTGGCGGGACAGTTTGTCTTATATGGCTTCAGTGAAACCTAGTTAACACTCTAGAAGTGAAATTTTTGGTCGAATCATTACGAAATTAACTGAGAATATATGTTCGAAATATATCGTGGGTAAGTTCGAAAATCGTGCCGATCTGTTGAAACACAAGGGGGGCAGTTTGTCTTATATGGCTTTATTGAAAACATGTTTACGCTCTAGAAGTAACATTTGTGGTCAAATAATCATGGAAATTGCCAAGGCATTTTTTTACTAAAGGTATCTTGGCCGACTTGTAAAATCGTGTCGGTCCTTACAAAAACAGGGGGCGGGGCAGTTTTCCGTTTATGGCTATTGTGACTTATAGTGACCTTTGTTTGCACTCAAGAAGTCACGTTTTTGGCTCAATCTTCATGAAACTCGCTTAGAACATTTGTTCTAATTATATCTGTCCTAGTTTCAAAATAGTTTATGTCCTTTTAAAAAGAACGCACTCAGGCAGGTGATGATGCTGATGATGATGATGATGATTTATTCCGAACTATGTTTAAGCAATTCTGCAGCTTCTATCGCTTATCATATAAAAAGGTTATGCACATGCCACAATTTCTCTCATCTGGAAGTTGCCAGGGGGGTCGGGAGGGGGCTGAGTAGTTTTCCTTGTATGGCTATAGTGAAACCTTTTGAACACTCTAGCAGCCCCATTCTTTGTCCACCCTTCACGCTTGCTCAGAACAGTGTTTTCTTTTAAATTGTATCTTGGTTGAGTTTGAAAATGGTTTCGGTTCATTGAAAAACATGGCTTCCAGGGCGTGTGACATTTTTCCTTACATATATTCAGTTAAACATTATAAAACTCGATAATTTTCTCTTAAAGCCCGATCAGCATGACACTTGATTGACACATTTGTTCAAATGACATCTCAGCCGAGTTCAAAAATGGTTCTGGATAAAAAGCAAGTTCAGAAGCTCAATTTTTTTACACACATTTCACGACAAGTGCTCACACAGTTCAATTTCGTCGGGTCTCAGGTGAACTACCTGGGGCCTTTTGCACTCTTGTTTTTTAAGACTGAAATGAGTGAGTGAAAGTTGCATCAATGAGCTTGATCCATTATATTCTGCTATAGTATATGATTTGTATATGTTTTATCCGTTTTAATTTACACTTTTAACATCATGCTTATAAAGTGCTTACATATTATTTGCTATCTCAATTGTTATTTCTTTTGCGTTTTAATTTTTAAATATTCGTATAGTGTTTGTATTTACTAACCTCCATGCGCATGGACATGATGGTTTGTTATAAAAAAAAACATATAGAGTTGTTTATTATTATTATAACGAGGTCAGCATTTTTTATTTATTGCTTGTAACTATAGAATCTTGCGTAGCGGCCTTTCGACCCTCAAAACATCTATCTTAATAAAGGAGTTATTTGAGTTAAAAATATACAATTCCGACTTTTATTACATTTAATGTCTGCAAGCTACTATTTAACTACTTGAAAACCTCTGTGTTTGTAACATTCAGATAAAAATCGAAAAATTATAGACAATACATTTTGGAGTTTTGGTTCATAAATTGCAAATGTATTGACATTTCATTTATAATTAACGGTTATATTTGTGTTGATGATTGGCTGCTGAGAAAGAATTGTTTTTTTATTCATGTACATTGTATATTCATATTTATTTTCATTCTCTAGAAATATGTGTTGTTTTTGTGGTTTTCAAACAGACTGCGGACCTCTTCGTGTAGACAACGGTGAATTAAATGGCACAATGGCAGCCTCTACTACAGTATACGGCACAGTTCTGGAAGTTATTTGCAACGTCGGCTATGAAATAATCGGTGACTCATACGTTCAATGCCGATCTGACTCATTTTGGAGTACTGTGCCATTATGTTTGCCATTTGGTAGGTGTACTGTATTTGCTGTTTATACTTATTGCTTGTTGATGCGATAAAAGTATTGTGCATGTTTGAAATGTTACCAATTAAATATATAACTATGTTTTCGGATGCGTGAGGTAAAACATATTTTAATTGTCTGCAATTTTACGATACTAAAAACATGTAAGGTATGTTTTAATCCAGATTGCGGACATTATGCTTTATTGAATGGAAACGTGACACGGTCTGGTGGGACACTTTTCGGAGCAGACGCTAATGTATCTTGCAATAAAGGCTACAATCTATTTGGACAGAATGTTATTACGTGCACGGAAAATGGTTGGTCTGACTCTCCTGCATGCGTGGAACAAGGTATGCATTTCCAATATGTTCTCGTCTATTTACACAATATTTCTTTATGGTTTACACAGTTTATTTTGAAATGAATTGTGCCTATTCTTACAGGCGTTTTGTATTTCCTGTTTGTATTGGTATGTATTGCTATTATGTTTATAAATGTTATTTGTTTGCATCTAGATTGTAGCGAACCTTATATTCCTAATGGAAATGCTAGTCTTCCAACTGGAACTACATACGGCGAAATTGCATTCGTATCGTGTCCGACGGGATACGTGCTTCAAGGTGATGCGTACATTACTTGTGAGGCTGGGCCCGTTTGGAGTTCGCAACCAAAATGTATTAAAGGTATTAAAACGGATAACTGTTAATGTAATTTTAGGCACCTGGAACCATTGATATTTAAACTAAAAGGATGTTCTTATCTCTGTTGTTTGCCTCTAACTGTGGGTATTGTATCGTTTGTTTTTTATATAATCAAGAATACGGTTGTATTCTTCTTTTTGAAATTTAAAACAGGAGTATTTGTATGTACCAGATGTGTCTCATTACACATTTGTGTCTATCATTTGCAATGTGCTCATATATGTGACTCAAACTATGTTTCGTTCCTTAATATAGTATTTGTTTTAAAAGCTTGTTCACTATGTGGTAAGGTCGGTTTTTTTTCAGACTGTGGCACTCCTTCTTCCAACAACGGCAATGTAACACCAATCAACGGCACGCTGTTTGGAGCGGTATCCAGAGTGACTTGCAACTCTGGATACAACAATACTGGGGACGCCGAGCTTGTGTGTGGTCACCCTGGATGGATAGGAACTGCAGCCTGCACTATTCAAGGTATACGTTAATACGTTGAACATATTGCAACAAGGTGCCTTTACTTTCTTAACAATAGTCTAGTTTTATGTGTTGACGTACAAAACAGAGCTCAACATTATTTTTCGTGATCATCCTTCATGATTTATCAATAGTTTAGCAGACTCTTAATTTTGTATGCATTGAATGGAAATACAATGTTTTGGTATAGTTTAAGCATATATTACGCACGTGTATGTTATTCGCAAGACATCAATACGTTAAATATAATGCATCAAAGTGCCTTTACTTTATACCGATAGTCGTATTGTATTTGTTTACGTACAACAGCTCGCCATTGTTTGTGTTGATAATCGTTCCTGTATAATCATTAGTTAAAAGACTGCTTATTTTGTGAATATTGAAATGGTAGAGCAATGTGTTTGTATAATTAAAGCATATATAACACAATTTTATGTCTATTGGAAGATTGATTGATTGGTGCAGTATGTATTGATAAACGTTAACAAAGTATTGCATTATAAATAAAACTACATTTTGGGACTTATGTTAACATACTTTGCTTGTCCAGTATGCGCGGATCCTACCCCGGTGAACGGATCATTGGAAAAGCCGGACGGGCTTTTATTTGGAGCATCCGTTTTCGTTGACTGTGACACGGGATATGTTCTTTCGGGAGATAGTGTGATCAAGTGTCTGCACGGGCCTGTATGGAGCAACAATCCTGTCTGTATCAGAGGTATCGCATTACACATTATGCGTTTACTTGTTTCACGTGTTCATTTATCAGACTCAAACTTTTATGGGTTTATTTCCATAATATATAATATTGATTGAAAGCTTGTTTACTATGTTTTAAGTTCATGTTTTTTTTTTAGATTGTGGCATTCCATCCACCGAGAACGGCAAGGTAACACCAGTCAACGGCACGCTGTTTGGAGCGGTATCCAAAGTGACCTGCAACTCTGGATACAACAGTACTGGGGACGCCGAGCTTGTGTGTGGTCACCCTGGATGGATGGGAACTGCATTGTGCACTATCCAAGGTATACGTTGATACGTTAATATGATTCGTCAAGGTGTCTGTACTTTATAAAAAAAGTCTAATTTTATTTGTTGACGTACAAAACAGACAGCTCACCATTATTTTTGCTGATCATCCATCATATTTGATAATTAGTTACGCACACTCATTTTTTGAATATTAAATATCCAATATAAGTGGTGGTATTATTTAAGCATATATTACAACACTTATATTTTCATCGCAAGATTGAATGCTACATTATGTGTTGACAAACCTTAGTAGAGACTTTCATTCATAAGGTAACTAAAATTGAGCAGTTGTTGTAACATATCTTGCTGTTCAGTATGCGAGGACCCTACCCCTGCGAACGGAACATTGGACAAACCGGACGGTTTCTCATTTGGGGCATCGGTTTCCGTTGACTGTGACCCAGGCTATGTTCTGTTTGGAGATGGCTTGATCAAGTGTCTGCACGGGCCTGTTTGGAGCGACTATTCTGTCTGTACCAAAGGTATCACATTACACATTATTTTGTTACTTGTTCCAGGTGTTCATTTATCTGACTCAAACTATGTTTCTTTTATAATATATGTGTATTAAAAGCTAGTTTACTTTGTTGTTATTTCATTGTTAACTTTGTTTTCAGATTGTGGCATACCAACCACTGACAACGGCAAGATAGCACCAGTCAACGGCACGCTGTTTGGAGCGGTCTCCAAAGTAACCTGCAACTCTGGATACAACAGTACTGGGGACGCCGAGCTTGTGTGTGGCCACCCTGGATGGATGGGAACTGCATTGTGCACTATCCAAGGTATACGTTGATACGTTAATATGATTCGTCAAGGTGTCTGTACTTTATAACAATAGTCTAATTTTATTTGTTGACGTACAAAACAGACAGCTCACCATTATTTTTGCTGATCATCCATCATATTTGATAATTAGTTACGCACACTCATTTTTTGAATATTAAATATCCAATATAAGTGGTGGTATTATTTAAGCATATATTACAACACTTATATTTTCATCGCAAGATTGAATGCTACATTATGTGTTGACAAACCTTAGTAGAGACTTTCATTCATAAGGTAACTAAAATTGAGCAGTTGTTGTAACATATCTTGCTGTTCAGTATGCGAGGACCCTACCCCTGCGAACGGAACATTGGACAAACCGGACGGTTTCTCATTTGGGGCATCGGTTTCCGTTGACTGTGACCCAGGCTATGTTCTGTTTGGAGATGGCTTGATCAAGTGTCTGCACGGGCCTGTTTGGAGCGACTATTCTGTCTGTACCAAAGGTATCACATTACACATTATTTTGTTACTTGTTCCAGGTGTTCATTTATCTGACTCAAACTATGTTTCTTTTATAATATATGTGTATTAAAAGCTTGTTTACTATGTTGTTAGTTCATTGTTAACTTTGTTTTCAGATTGTGGCATACCAACCACTGACAACGGCAAGATAGCACCAGTCAACGGCACGCTGTTTGGAGCGGTCTCCAAAGTGACCTGCAACTCTGGATACAACAGCACTGGGGACGCCGAGCTTGTGTGTGGCCACCCTGGATGGATGGGAACTGCAGTCTGCACTATTCAAGGTATACATAAATACATTCAAAGTATTTCGTCCATATATCTGTTCTTCATACCAATTGCCTTATTTTATTTATTTAAGTAGGACACAAGCATCTCATCATTATTTTCCTGATCATCCTTCATGTTGTTCATAAGTTTAGCCAACTGCTTATTTTATGAATATTGCATGTTGTTTATATGCATTTCAGTATCAATGTTTCGACTCGATGACAATGTAATAGAAAAACCTTCACATAAAACAAGAAATTACGAAATAAATCATTGTTGTTGTTTAATTGGTCAATACAGGCATCATTTGTCAAATTATGACATTACCAAAGAATGTGTAACTCACACAATAATCGTTTTTTTTTTCTTTACAACTTAATAATTATATTGAGAAAGAAATTATTTCCTAGATTGTCTGGACCCAACACCCACAAACGGTCTTTCGGACACGCCTCTTGGAACGAAGTTTGGAGCCTCCGCAAGCATATCATGTAAACCGAACTATCTGCTTGTTGGAAACGGTAGTCTGATATATTGCCTACATGGACCAAGATGGAGTAACTACCCGACGTGTGTTCGAGGTAAGCACCGGAGAATGAACGCGAGTAAATGTGCTTTGTCAGAGCATTATACATCATATGTTACTATCAGATAATATCAAACTTATTGTTAAATTATATCTCTAGTATACTTTAAAGTTGTACTAACCATTCAAAAAAGCAACGATAAATTTACCTTTTGCAAACGTTACAATTCGTTTTGAAGTTTTGCATGTTTGCGTTAAAAAGAATTGTTAATAATTTTTGGCAGTTAACAATATTATTTAAACGAGACACTATTCTTTTTTTATTGTTGAATACATTTACTGTTTTTGTTGATTTTTTATGTTGTATATTTCATTTCATAAATCCAGACATAAAATAGGTATCATCTTACCATTCAGAATAAAACAAAACAACCTTGACGATGTGTTCTGACATGCAGAGTATTTGGTTCACGTTTTTAACCCTCCAAACATTGGTTTGATTCAAATGAACCAGTCTTGATTAAATGCAAAACCACAGAATAGTTTGCATGTAAAAAACGCACTAAGTGACCCCGTGACCTAGTTTTTGACCCGGCATGACCCATATTCGAACTTGACCATTATCTAGATACAACTTCTGATTAAGTTTGGTGAAGATCGGATGAAAACAACTTGCGTTAGAGAGCGGACAACCAATAGGGACCGACCGACAGACAGACCGACAGACAAGCTCACTCCTATATACCCCCCTAAACTTCCTTTGCTGTATGACAGGTTTATTTTCAAAAACGATATGTTTGACACTTATGAAAAAAGGGCAATTTTGTGATATTTAATGTTATAAAAACTTGAGTGAATTACATAAATTACGAGATTAAGTTAAAGGTACTTTTTAAACAGTATTCATTAATTGGTTTTACCATGTTTCATCTGTTTTGTTGTCAGATTGTGGCATTCCTTCGGCCGACAACGGTAATGTTATACCAATCAACGGCACGTTGTTTGGAGCCGTAGCTAAAGTGACCTGCAACTCTGGATATAACAGCACTGGGGACGCCGAGCTTGTATGTGATCACCATGGATGGATGGGAATTGCTACCTGTGAAATCCAAGGTAAGAGTTGAAGGAAAACGCACCGATTGTTATCGGTATAGCGTTCTGCAGTATTTCATAAAGTAGTTTTACTTGCATTGGAAATGTATTGTGGTTTTGCTTGATATTGACTTAGCATTGTAAGCATTGTATAAACTTAAATCGGTATGTTTGACACTTTCAACAGTTAAATATTCAACTATTAAGAATTGTATGATGCATGTATTATTTCAAGCAAATATTCCATTCCTCGAACAATAAGCCACTTAATTATATTTACATATGTAACAGATTGTGGAGATCCAACGCCAACGAACGGGTTGTCTGACATACCCGTAGGAACCAAATACGGGGCCGTTGCTGACATATCGTGTAAAGCAAACTATGTTCTTGTTGGCAATGATAGTTTAATACACTGCCTCCACGGGCCAAAATGGAGTTACTATCCAAGATGTATTCGCGGTATGCAACTTTTATCATATTTTGGTTTTTAATATGTTTGTTTGTCTGTGTTAAGAATAGGTTTTTTTATGAATTTATTTTACCAAACTATTAACGACTTTTATTTTTTTCCACTGACCGTTCCAAGGACTGACCCTAACTTTAGTCATATTGTTTATTGTTTATTTCGTGTTGAATGTTTCGTCCTGTAAACAAATGGTAATTTGTGTATTATTCAAATGGCAATTTGTCTTAAAATAAAAGACTGTAGGGTCTTAATAAGAATTTCTTACCTTATAATGCTTCTAAAGTCGGATTATTCCTATATATTGAATCCTATGAATTTTGGTTATTTCATAGTTTAATATTCGAATTGTTTATGAAGATTCCTATGTACAAGTTTTGTTTCTTGGTCCATAATACTAAATTGCATAGCATTCAATGAAGAATCTGTTTAATGACACATTCATATATCAGGAATTATCTCATTCAGTATGCAAACCTATAAATGTCAAAATGATAGTGTTGTAATTACATGAAGAGTATTTCAAAAGATCAAACGCGTTTGCGATGTTTTATGAACCCCGTTTTGTAGATTGCGACAATCCCGCACCTGAGAATGGCCGTGCATTCACGCCTTATGGTACCACGGAGAACCAGACGGCCATCATATCCTGCAACAGCGGGTATAACCTGAATGGTAGTGCGATGCTGACATGTTCTGATAGCGGTTGGAATGGGATGCCCAACTGTGTAATCAAAGGTATTTTAACGGTTTATCAGAATAAACGTGTATAACACATTTTAAAATAAAACAAAATAACCGGCAAATAGTGCCACAGTTGTAGGTGTTTTTTCTTGCAAGAATATTTAGTTGTTGGAGGACCAAATATGAACCAAATATCTATAAAAGAAAAAAACTACAACGAGGCAGTATAACTACAATATTTTTTTAAACACATACTTTATTACATCATACTTCTGACTTCTCTCGTTTGATAATTAAAATGCATTACTAAAAATGCAGACCTGTATGTTTTTAAAGTGCGTGTTTGTCCAGGATTACAGAATAAACCTGCTCTGTACTATAGGCACGTTACTGGAAAGCGATGTAGATTTACAATTCACAATGTTGATATAATTCAGACTGTGGGGATCCCACCCCGGTTAACGGCTCAGCGGACATACCGGACGGCACGACCTATGGGGAATACGCATTAGTCTACTGTGAAGACGGCTTTAACATGAAAGGGAAGTCCTTGATACAGTGTCTCGCATCGGGCACTTGGAGTGTCAACACTTCCTGTAAAGAAGGTACTTATAAAAAAAACGAGTGTTATATGTTTTGTCAGTGATATCTTTTCCGAAATAGACATCAATAATTTTGTTACGGTTTAATTATTTTCATGCTTTTGACAAATAAGTGGAAATAATTATTAAGCAGGAATATGTATATTATAAGAAATTTTGGAGAATTACAAGTTTTCTTGTAAATAAATGTCATCATTTGTATCGCTGTTTTATGATGTAGACAGAGCAACTCTTCGTCCGGGCGAATCAACAGTATCGCGTAAGGAACAAGTGATGAGAACATATTTATCCAATAACCTAATATGCATGTTTATGTTTTCGTTTCTCTAATGTTTAACCTCTTTGCCTTTTGTGTATGTACAAGTTGTGTATCATTCATATCCAACTGCAGATATGTCTTGAATTATCATTAATGTTAGGGTTATCGCAAAAATTTGTCATAAAGACATTATATTTTTAAAAACAAAGAAAAAAGAAAATCTAATTCATAGTTAATAAAACGCGACGTGTATTAAATTATTCAGTAAATTTAGAAAATCACCGTCACCATATTTAGGGTTTGCTATAATAACATATATACTGTTTTTGCTGAATGTTTGCATGCCGTTGCACGAGTGTGTCGACAGACTTGTAGCTCGTTATCGCTTTAGGCCAATTTGTTTTATCCAATCTTGATGAAACTTGGTCAGAATGTTAATCTTGATAACAACTGGACTAAATTCAAATCTGGGTCACGTGCGTCCAAAAACTGGATCACCAGGTCAAATTTTATTTAAAAAAAAAAACTTGTTTTCACTCTAAATGTCACATGTATGACTCATGTTTTATTAAATTTAGGCTAAGTATTATCTTGACAATATCTAAGCCGAATCGGAATCTGGGTTCTGTGAGTTTAAAGACTTGGTCACCAGGTAAAATCTTCGAATAACCTTGTTATCACTCTATAGGACACATTTATAATTTAAGATAACTTAATTAAAGATGGTAATAATTTTACGCTTGACAACAATTTGGCCGCGTTTGAATCTGTTCGCGTACTTCCAAAACCTAGGTCACCTGGTCAAATGTAACAAAAACCTTGTTATTACTATAGAGGCCATATTAATGACTCATTCTTGTGACTTGGTCAGAATGTTTACTCTGAACATATCTAGGCCATATTTGAATCTGGTTCTAGTGCGTCCAAAAACTTGTTCACCAGGTCAAGTCTTAAAAAAACTTGTTTCCACTCTAAGATCCAAGTTTATGACTCAACATTGAGAGAACTTTATCAGAAGATTTATATTGACAATAGCTAGATTAGACTTAGATCGAATCTGATTCACATGTGTCCGAAAAAAGGTCACCAGGTTTAACAATTACTAATATTACTACCATAGAAGCCACATTTATGACTCGATCTTGATGAAACATGGTCGTAATGTTAATCTTGATAATTTCAAGTCCATATTTTAATTAAGTGTCAATAATAAGATAACCATGTGAAATCTTCGACAATTGGTGTTCCTTAAATGTATGTGGGCGCGTCAGGGCCATCATTCAGGGCCATGAAGGCCCTGTTCTTTATTCTGTTGAACTGTCACATGAACCATAGTGCTGATGCTTTGAAATTGTTTACCTGCATTTTTACTGGTTTCGTTTTCAATATTGGTAAAACTGTCTTTTGATTGTGCATTTGTCGTTCGGCTTAACTATGAACATTAAAGTCCACGTTCTGAAATTGAACACCAACACAGTTTTATATCCGAACAGCGACGTATAATTGGCGAAAATTATGCAAATTAACAATTTCTATATTACGACACCCATCGTCGTGGGATATTTATCAATACCACAACAAGCCCTAGTTAGAACATTTAGTAATATACAGAAAAACCTGCAATATTTAATAACATATATAACTCCTCTGTCGTATGTATTGTATTATATATACTGTTTTAATTGTTAGGTTATAAACAAATGCATATCAACACCTCTATATCCTTCTAACAATGTGTGTGTTAACTTACTAAATATACAAAATAAAATGTAATATATTCTCTCTTTTCAGCGTATGATTTCTACATTCATTTGCTTACCATAAATATCACAAATTTGCCTAGTTGGAAGCATTTTACTTCATACTATTACATTTATTTAATCGTTGCAGTTTTATTGTCTTTGCCAATCATAGTATCTTCATGACCACGACTGATTGTGTCAATTATATATAGTATAGTGAGGATGCAGTCCTTATTTAACCCTTTGCATGCTGGGAAATTTGTCGTCTGCTAAAATGTTGTCTGCTAAATTTCTAAAATTAGCATTTTCTTCGAATTTTTTTCAAAGAATACTATCAGTATAGCAAACAGTTTGGATCCTGATGAGACGCCACGTTCTGTGGCGTCTCATCTGGATCCAAACTGTTTGCAAAGGCCTTTAAAATCCGGTTCCAGCGCTCAAAGGGATAATGGAATGACGCTGAATCATCGATGTCGAATGCAGATTGTCTTTTTTAAATGAATTTAACTGTATAAAGAGTGTGAATCGATATTCACATGTATATGCCCCAACTTTATAAGTAATACGCTTGTTAAAGAATACTGTAATAATATGCATATAACTTGAACATCACCGAGAACTTATTATTCGAATACGGAAAGCCTTTCTTAGAGGATCTTTATAATAATTATTTAATTAAGAATACCATACTATTTAACTTAACATCTACATTGTTGTTCTAAATAACGATTGCTTAAATTATGGACACGAACGAAGATAGACGCAATGTTTGATCAATATTATGCTTTCTATTTCAGCTGACAAAATTCTTCAGAGCGATAAAACCTTTGACTTCCGTAAGTTGTTTTATTGTAAGCTCGACTCTTCGTCGAATAGTTCGAGCAATACTATTAACCCATGTGTCGACATCAGTGTAATGATTAAGGTTTTCGTTCAAGACTGTTCACTGTTTCTACTCAAAGTATGTTATTGAAACCTCAAACGCCTTAAGGTCAGTGACTACGCACTATAACTCCTGTCTGCCATTTAATAAAGATATTTCATGATTAAAAATTCCGAGGAGGGTTTGTGTGCAAGTAAATATGTATGTAACAACACTCGAAAGTCACTTTCAAGTTCAACCATTTCTTTGGGGTCTGTATGTGTTTACTGACCAGGGCACATTACACTGACCTGTAATTTAACATATTTATAACCATTTGTGTACTGAGAATAATCAGGGAAATATAAGCGTACAACAATCAGCTCTGTTTGCATTAACAAAGCTTGATACAACTATGGATATACCAAGCTTGCATAGTAAGGGTCAAGGTCACTGTTGCTTAAAAAATAAATATGCTCGCTCTCTTAAACGGGCATAATGCATGTGCGTCAAGGGTCGTCCCAGATTATCCTGTGTAGTCCGCACAGGTTAATCAGGGACTAAACTTTTCGCTTTTATGGAATTTTTCGTTCAAAAGAAGTATTTTCTTAGCACAAATCCAGTTGAGGCGGAAAGTGTAGTCCCTGATAAGCCCGTGTGGACTGCACAGGCTAATCTGGGATGACACTTTACGCACATGTATTTTACCCCGTTTACTAAGAGCGAGGCTCAAATTGTATGGTTCACGAAAAGCTCTCAACTGGTAACTGAATGGTTTACAGAGACCGTGCTGATCTTCAGTCTCGTCATTGGCTTCCTCGTCCTGGTGGCAATTGTCATCGGCTGCGTCTGCCTCTACATGACCAGGTGTACACGCAAGAAGGAATCGGTAAGTTTGTGTGCTGTTTATCATATAATGTAATAACAGGTGAATACATTTTTCTTTTCTTGTGTTGATGTGATAAAGATTCATAAAGATTTATTTGTTATCTAATGTGTTACACGTCATATTTATATTTTCATTCTGTATAAAGTAAATACGAGCCGAGTTATGAGAAAACTGGGCTTACTACATGATCGTAAAGCGTCGACACATATAAGCCTCTGCAGACCGCTAAGATTTTTGCTTAGAATAGACTTCCTTTAAGAAAAAATACCATGAAGCGGAAAGTGTCCTCCGATTAGCCTTTGTGCACTGCACATGGTAATCTTGGACGAAACTTTACGCACAAAAGTCCCTTTTCTCCAGAGCGAGGATCATTTTTTGACTGTTTATGTAATATCATGTTTTCATTGTGTATAAGACAAATATGTTGTTGTGGTCTTTTCCAGCCAGAACCTATCGACGAAAATCAGTTTGGTCGCCAAGATGACTGGGTTGATGATGACGACTTTTATCCCGACGCTTTGAGGGCACATCCGCCGCCTAACAACCGTGAACCAGTCCCTCCGTTGCATTTCGGCCATAGAAGCAACGTCGGCATTGTTCCTCCAATGACCAAACAGTCAGTGCCGGATGATGTTCTGGCCGCAGTGGATGAAAATTCGAAGCACGCTTCACCTTTCAAACATCATGGTCCTAAGAAAGGCTTACCTCCTGTACCAGAAGATCTGAGGCAGTCGCAGGACAGCACGCTCCATAATTCTCGTCGAACGTCACCCATAGAGAAAATGGTAGCCTTTGCGGAAATAAGTGCACCGTTGGATGAGATAGATGAAATCGCTAAGGCAAATCAACAAACTGAAGTCCATACACTCAGCGCTGATCTAGAACAAAGATTGTTTGATAGAAGTGAGCCTTTGTTAATTCGGACGTCTGCTGAAATCAAACTAACCCCAAAGAGTGGTGCAGGAAATGGCGCGATTCCAAAACCATCAGCAGATGCCAAGAAGTCCGGTGCAGCAAATGGTGCCGTTCCAAAACCATCTGCAGATGGCAAGAAGTCCCCCGTGAAACCTGCACCTAAATTATCGGAAAAGGTTCAAATTGCTCGAAAGAAATTGAAATCTACAATCACTTCTATCAGTCCTAAAACAGCTAAACCGGGAAAGGCAAAAACTGTTCTACCGGTAAAAAAGGGTGAATCACAGAAAACTGTCGCAAGTGTTAATTTAATAACCAGCGAGACCGAACACATCCCTAGCTTGGAAGTCGCCCCTCCGGTCATCATCCCGACATTTGACACCGAACCGAGTTATGTTCCAGTTCAGTCGCAAGAGACAGAAGAACCAACACAAGAAAACCTCCCAGATAAACACGATCACGAGTTATCCCCCATATTTACAAAGAAACTTCCAATAGAGATGCAAAGCACGCCAGATGATACTAAACTGGGTACAGGCCAAGCAGAGTTATATGATTTAGAAACAAGCAAAGTTTCACACGAGGAATCTTTCGAACATAAACCAGAAGACGATAAAGATACATCTACAAGGCCACCGTCTGTGCACGTGATGTCGCCCAGTCCTGAGATTCCACCAAGTCCAGTTCCATTGGTTCGAGACTTTAGATCGCCATCGCAAACTGGCTCCCCTGTGAAAACACTTCATGTGCTCGATGAAACTGCTTCGGAGACCAAGCCAGCAGAACGCACAGGGGTCCATAGGACGGTCACCATATCCTCGTATGCTCCATCGACCATGCCGTCCGTTGAAGACGTCCCGCATGCGCAGATATCGCCGTCAGGTTCGGAGAAGACCGCCGAGTATGATGGATCAATTGAAAATACGCCGGAACCGTATTATTCCGACTCATTCTCATCCGAGTCCGAAGAAGAACTTGATCCGCCAAAACAACCGAAACATTTCTTTTTACCGGAGTCGCCGGACGTATTGAGAAAAATGGCAATGCAGCATGCAGCAGCAACAAAACGGGAAGAAAATGATGGCATCACTGATCACAATGATCGTCCCAAAACAGAAAAGCCACATAAGGCTACCAGCCCACATCGCACGCGCGAGTCTTCTGTTCTCCTGACATCATCGTACGGTTCCCGACCAGAGCAATCGGTGAAAGCGTACAACCCAACTGCGGACCGTGATAAGGATGGTAAAATGGCCAAGGAAAAGAAGAAGAAAGTGGAAGCAGTCAAGCGTGAATTAGAGCGGAAAAGATCGGTGAGGCTTGGAGCCATGAGCAGTGTATATGGTACCAATGTTAAAAGGTAGTGGATACGAGACATACATTACTTATGGTTTGAATACCAACGTTACTTTGACTGTTTTGATTTCTTTGTCAACTGATATGTATTTATTTAATATGTATTCACTTAAGTGTGTAGACGATGGACTCGTACAAACGAATTTGAAAGTAGAAACACAACTTTATAAAGGACTATATATATTTATTTATTTTTTAAGAAACTTAATAATTAATAATGTGACGTGTCTTTTACTAACAACTGTGATAACCAATGTTGCCTTTCATTTGCTTTATCCGTCCAATTGTATATTGTTGCATTAAACTTTCATATCATAAATGTATATATTCGGAGTTTGTGTGGAATAAAACCCTTTTGCTTTTTAGTATTCGTCTTAGTTGTGGGTATTACACATCCAGATCTTGTTTTTTAAGAAATACATAGTATCAACAGCGACAGTATTCAGGAGAAAGGTCGCTCTGTATATTGATCACATTTATATGCATCCATTAACAGTGCTCCAGCTAGGCCTAAATGGAAAGGGGCTGCCCCCTGCCCCTCCAAAGCTGCCCCCTGCCCCTCCAGGCCCCACCCTGCCCTTTTATATATAAAAAAGACATTTTATTGATCTCTTATTACATTGTTATTAATCTACTCCTCATTGAAGACATTTTATTTGCATGGTTTAATAATAATGGAAATTAAATTGTAACACTTATTATTAATATAAAAAATATATAACAGGGAGCATTCCGGATACAACCGCGCGCTCGAAAGTGCCTTTTTTTTAAATACCACGCGCTTTAAAGTGCCCTTTTGACAAAAGCGCCCCTGCCCTTTTTAAATCCAAGCTGGAGCACTGCATTAACGAACATTTTTATCAAAAAGCTCAGTTTCGAAGAACAATTTGCAAACATAAAACATGTTATTGTTCACAATGCACTCCAGAGGACAACAATATCCCCTCCTGATCCTTTTGACCTTCAAATGAAGACATTGGACCTTGAAAAGTGTTACTTACTCATGCATTTCGCTCGTTGTCTCATTGTACGTTAACAAATAAGAATCGTGCGAAAGGCGTTGAAAGGGAGCAGACGAGGAATAAAAAACCTTCAAGTATGACATTGAGCCAGCGTGACCAACGAATGCGTTCAAGTCCTCACACCAACCAACTTGCCCGAAGCCTTCGGTGAGTTAAATGCAAATCGGACATATCTATATTGTTTATACCAAAACCGGACAAGTAGCACATTTAATGAGTTGACTGATCATTTGGCCTAGTGCTGTGAAACGTTAGCGAGAAGCCTTCTGAACATGATCTGCAGTAAATGAGCAGAGCTTTGCGAAAACCCAAACGGTAAAAAATAATAGGGATGCTCAAATATTCCACCTACGCGCGTTACCTTGACGTTGCGGGATCGACACAATGCCCTCTCCACTTAGTCTCAATTGCCTTAGCATATGACTTAAGTAGCATTAACATATAGAGCGGACACGATAACGGATGCTCAAATTATGGACCTTCAAGTTTAACCTTAATTTGGTGCCTCCTGAACATTGTGTATATGACCTAACAGGGCCAAAAAAACCTTCTTCGCAAGGGGCCTCTTTTTCTTCCCCATTTCCAAAAAGGCCCTTTCCCCTACAGAAATTTCTTTAAAATCATGCATTTTTCTCAAAATTTCCAATCTATCTCAGTATGTTTCATTCCCCAAAGCCAGAAAATTGTGTCTGTTTTTCCCCGAAAAAAAGGCTGTGGCCCTATCCCCAAAGTTGGTGTTTTGGTCCTGCCTAAACATAAGCATTGTTCATGAAAAAATGTCAGATTGTAAATGAGATATGGAGCTACACGAACATGTTACGGCCGGACGTAGAGCATTTCATCCTTCCTCACGCTTCACGAATAGAAATTGACGTTTAAAATTGTTTAACGATTATATGGTATGAAAAGGGAATCTTAATTTGAGTCTGAAAAAAAGTTGGAGTTGTAACGTCCTCTTTTCCAATGAGGACATACACAACTTTAAGATCTTCAGTTTCCGTTCAAATTATTCTGACATGCAATTATTTCACTTTATATTATATCAAATAAATTGAATCGTTTTTTTTAATTAATCCATTTATGCCCATCGTCTAGAAAAAAGGCCTTGGCAAACAGCGTAGACCAAGATGAGACGCCGCATGATGCGGCGTCTCATCAGGGTCTGCGCTGTTTGCTTTAAGGAATTGCTGTTAGAAATATTCTAAATATAGAAAAAAATATACTAGACATCCCTTATTTTGGAAATAAATTGATCCACTTTTGAAGGATGCGACAGTCCACTAGGCATAATTGGGTTAACGCGCATAACCGTCTAACGACTACAACGACTTCTACTATATTGATCGTGATTTCAAAGGCATTGTTGACTGACATTGGATGAAACACAACACAACGAGTGTTCGTATTTGCGTTTTATTAGCAAGCAGTTTGAATCAATAAAAGCTTAAATTAAGACAAGCTTAAACATTACCCAAACATAGTAAAAAGATGAGATAAATATAATATATGGTGACTTAGTGACTTCAAATACATTTGTAACAAAAATATGTGACTTAATGACTTCAAATACATACAAAAATATATATCATATGTTAGTCTTAACTATCAATCTTTATTGTGAATACATGCACATTAATGGAAAATGATTTGTTTTCAACATTCAAAACTCACAATGTTATGATAAACGATATACATATACAAACTCTACGATATACATATACAGCCTAATAAACAATAGCAGTAATAAAAGTTTGTCTGTACGTAACGTTACAACGGTGTCATACTCCGCGCTCAATCGAACAATAATTATTCTGTTGTATATTGCATATCATTTGCCGTGTGGAAGCAATATTTTTCGTATTCTTTTATTATGAATATATACGTTTGAGATACATTCCCAGCATATTAAGATAAGAGCTGCCAACATTAGCAATTGACTTAACGCAATTAACCGACAGACATATGTCAGTTACAAACTAAATCATGTATTTACATGGAAACCTTCACCTGAAATTTCTTAGTATAAAAAGGGGCGCCATTCCGCTCAAAAGCTTTCGGCCATGCATATTCTTACATAATGAAACTTTAAGAGACTGTGGCAAGGAAAATCTGGATTTCGACTGCATTGTATTAT
Organism: Dreissena rostriformis; assembly: GCA_007657795.1. Lineage (NCBI taxonomy): Eukaryota > Metazoa > Mollusca > Bivalvia > Myida > Dreissenidae > Dreissena > Dreissena rostriformis. The sequence continues at coordinate 55,957 of VMBQ01000176.1, forward strand.
ATAATAATAATATATATTTATAACAAAAATTCACGTTTTTAAAACATATTCATTCAGTTATAATAAATCAAATATAATGTAAATAAAATATCATACTAAAAAGGAAAATTCTGGTTTCCTACTGCAATGAATAATATTTTTTACAAAATTGCACTTTATTAAAACATATTTATTAAGTTTTAATACGTCAAATACAACACAACACTAAATGAGAAATTTGACAGAAACAAAAAGCAAGAGATCAGAAAAAAAAACGCAAGTGGGTATCCCACTCATGACTTAGGAGCCACACGCAGATATGTGGCGTGTTCTGAGAAAACTGGGCAAAATGCTTGTGCGTAAAGTGTCATCCCAAATCCGGGACGACACTTTCCGCCTGAACTGGATTTTCGCTAAGAAGAAACATCATTTAAACGAACAATTCCATAAAAGCGGAAATTGTCGTCCCTGATTAGCCTGGCTGCACAGGCTAATCAGGGACGACAATTTACACACAAGCATTTTGCCCAGTTTTCTCAGAACACGCCACATATGATATCGCTTTAACAAACTTCGCCATTATTTTAGGTAAATAACCATGTTCTAACTATGGATAAATAAAACACTCACAATTACGACGTCATTATATTTAGACATATTAAGGGCCAAACAAACAGGCCCATATTGTATAATGATTTTATCTTAGAATGCATAAAATATGTTCTTGTCAACATAGCTAGGGATATAGGCAGAGTAAAAATGGCAGGAGGGGGCTGAAAAGACCACGGTGACTTTTTGTTAAAAAGTGTTAGATGGTTAACTTTGTACATTACCAGTGACTTAATTTTGATGTTACCACAAAAAGTAATAATACCGTATGTTGCTCTATAAAATCGCCAATAGCCAATTCAAATATGTTTGGTATGTTATACTGGCAAGAACATTGAACAAAACAAGGCTTGTAACCATAGGATGACATATGCCCCCTTTTTCCACATTTTTCCAAACCTAAACGCAAAACCTAAACGCAAAGTGTGACGGAATTTCAGACGGACAGACAGACGGACGGACAGACGGACAGTGCAATCACTATATGCCCACCTTTGGGGGCATAACAAAATGTGAAAAGGTAGGGACATATTTTAAGAAATAGACACCCCCCCCCCTGCTTTTTTTATTCATTTGAATCCCTAATATAGCCAGTTGTTTCCCTTATAATACACAATTATTCTTTCCGTCAAATTCAGATTTGTTTATGAAGTTGTCCCCTTCAGGCTTGTTTTAATAGCATTTACATTTCAATGACTACTCGACTCCACAAAAGCACCATACAAAGTCAAAATATTCGGCTAGAATGCTAGCATACAATAATCTGCACCATACATTGATGTTTCTGATGAGGATATATATGAAAGCAAGTTGTTTGACATTTAACAATGCTGAGACTGAGTGGAAGACACATGTTGGTCAAAAATAGGAATGCATACATGAATATAAATATGTACATGTATGACGTTGAAACGACACCAAACATTTTAAGTAAATATACTGTACACATGCTAAATATGTTTGTAACATTTAATAAGATTGAGCGGATGAAAATATGAAATTGTATCAAAACATTCAGTATACGCAAATGTAACTCAATTATCTTTACACAACATGGTCTTAAAATGAACATACAGCCGCTAAGCCCAAGGGTAGCATTGACTAAAAATCAACTTGTTATAGGCACTAAAATGGTATTTTCAAAATATCAATAACATACATGTGTTCGATTTTGTTAAATTTCTCTGCAAATTTAGGTGAATATATTCAAACATATAGCAGAAACATGTATTGTTGGTTTGGTAACACTTCAAAGTATTTTGAATGGTTTAGTCATAATCAAAACTGTAAACAAACACCTGTCTTGTTATTATCCTTACAAAACGTGTATCTGTGTTAATATAACTAGGATTGGAAACAACAAAAAGTGTTCAAAAAAATATAATTCAGCTTAAAAATAGACAATAACGTACAAATTGCAAATTGTCTCTAGATGTTTTCAAGCTCAAAGCTATTCACCGGGTTTCATAACAATAATTACTTACAAAACCTACACTGGCAAACGTCATGTCCAAAGTGATTGTCAAACATAAAGAGCTAAATAAAATACACATACAAAGAAGTGTATAAAAAGAAAATAGTCAACAACAAGGTTTGTCACCATAGGATGACATATGCCCTCTTTTTCCACATTTTTCAAAACCTAAACGCCAAACCTAAACGCAAAGTGTGACGGAATTTCAGACGGACGGACAGACAGACGGACAGTGTGATCACTATATGCCCACCTTCGGGGGCATAAAAATATAGAGAACACAGTTTAAATACAAAACACACACTACCCTTATGATCCCTATGACCATTTTATGTCAGCAATACAAAATCACATCTCAATCATTTACATAAAGTATATGTTGAGTGTTACAATAGAACGTTCTAATTGAAAGATAATTAGGTAATTTTTACTTATTATTAGTTATAGATAACCAAAACCTATAGAATAATATTTTTAAATTATAAATTTATGGTATTTAAGAAGAAAAAATACAATAAACAGTTGCGCTCAAAACAAGAGCTGTCTTCTGACAGTGCTCTCGACTTTTTCAACTCAGGGTGCCACAATATACCGGCACATCGGTATACCTCGGTAAATTGTGTGTAGAATAGTTCAGACTATTTGGTAAATAGTTGAGCTACATAGATATCACAATCATGGAATGTAAGACATATTAACATATAATTGCGGCATTCCACAACACAACATTTATTCATGACCAAAAGTCTTTACAATTACATATTTTATTATCTTGCAGTTATTTATTATTGACTGGTTTATAATATATTGCTTTGCTTCTTTACATGTAGTTATCCCTGCTACGACATAAACATGTAAGCACTCATTCCACAAAATGTATTTTGCAAATGTCATGACTGATGTCATTAATACAGGTTCTGTCATGGAACAGCTAATTCACAATTATTTTCACCAATGGTCTGAATTCCACATATAAATTCTTCACATCTTACTGCACATCATTCATGATACATGTTTATCAAAACCTATTATTAATCCAATTGAACCAACTCACTGTTTTTGAATATCAACAATTTGTTAAATTAATGCTTGAATTAAATATGTGTCGTACATCCTTAATGGTGTTTAATTAAACCTAAACTACAATATAATCTGTACTTAAAAGCAAACCATCACTTATAAGTATTTAAAAATAAATTGTCATGGTAAAACAAATTGTTTAATCCTTATAAAATATAAACAAAGTAATAAAATGAAAGGGCTGTACTAGAATTTAAACAATAAACATAACACATCCAAATTGTTGCATAGATTGTTTTAACATAACAGTAACATTGGCTTAACAAAAAGTTTTTTTCTTCTATGTAATATGTTTAATTTTTTGTAAAAATGTAATACTAATAGTATGAATAGAGATTCTGTTCAAAATGGGGATTTAAAATCCATTTGAAAACAATATTTAAAATATATTAAAAATCATGTAACTTGAAGTTGACTTGCTGAACTTGGGTTAACACTCCCTTACTGCTAATGTGTTGATGAAATATTAAAATAAATATTCATAGCAAAAATAACAAGAGATGTGTTTGTCAGAAACACAATACCCCCTTATGCGCCGCTTTGAAAATATTTTTATTTTTTTTACCTTTGACCTTGAAGGATGAGCTTAACCTTTCACCACTCAAAATGTGCAGCTCTATGAGATACACATGCATGACAAATATTAAGTTGCTATCTTCAATATTGCAAAAGTTATGACCAAGGTTAAAGTTTTGTGACAGATAAACAGACATACACACAATAACAGACAAACAGACAGACAGACAGACAGACAGACAGACAGACAGACAGACAGACAGACAGACAGACAGACAGACAGACAGACAGACCGACCGACCGACAGACAGACAGACAGACAGACAGACAGACAGGCCAAAAACAATATACACCCCTCTTCTTCGAAGAAGGGGGCATTAAAATGTCAAAACAATATGCAAAAACAATAAAATGCCTTGGTACATTCGAAAATATCACAATATAAATCATAAGGGTTAAGAAAGATCTGAACTTTAAATATGGCTAAAAGTTTCAGACAATGCAGGAAAAGCAATCAATTTACCAACTTAAACCCTTTTTCATGAAACACAAAATGATCTTTCTTGCCAATTTAGCATTTCAGAGCAAACGTACATGAACATACTAGACTTACACTACAAGGCAAGAAAAGGACACTATTAACTGAGCAGCGTCATGTGAACATGGGTATTTTGCCAAATGTGTCCTGTTCTGAGAAAACTGGGCATAATGCATGTGAGTAAAGTGTCATCCCAGATTAGCCTGTGCAGTCCGCACAGGCTAATCAGTGACGACACTTTCCGCCAAAATTAGATTTTTGCTAAGAAGAGACATCATTTAAACGAAAAATACCATAAAAGCGGACATTTTCGTCCCTGATAAGCCTGTGCGGACTGCACAGGCTAATCTGGAATGACAATTTACGCACAAGCATTATGCCCAGTTTTCTCAGAACACGACATATTTTGTGGTATGAGGCCATCATAGCCCCGGACCAGACTGCGGAGTCTGGTAAGGAGCTTCCCTGTCAGCTAATGAGATCAATTAAACTTTCATGACATTATAGCAAACAGGGTATTTCCTGGCCTGAATGTGCAAATGCATATGGCGTAAAACCCAAATTTCGCACAACGCTGATCATTTAAGAATGATTCCAAAGTAATGGATAAGAGATCTATTCATCGGGCCATTGAATGAACTCTTCACTACGATAACAAGAGTTCAATAACTGACAAGGTACAATCTAATACGAAACAGGCAGACATTTTACTGTATACACATTTTATGAAAGCTTTACTTTCGTTCAATCACCAATAAAATTTTACTACATTAAACTAGATTTTCTATAAGAATATGTAATCAATATCAAGCAATTGCATAATATTCCGGATAACTGTACAGTTTACTTGATTCTAAAGAGAAAACAACACAAGTTTCACACATTATACAACTCAACAACAGACCAAACAGAACACTGCAAAACAATTTACAAAAAAATGCTAAATGCTTAATGTTGGATCTGGTAAATTTGTGTTTTCATTTAATAATATACCCCTTCAGAGTAAAACCAAATGTAAATACCCAAATCACCATCTCAACATATAAATAACAGAAAATGCAACACAATAACCTGTGATAAAAAGGAAATATGAACACTAAACTTGGATCCAAACATAACTAATGAATGTGAAAAGAATGTGAAACATGAAAAAGGGCATATTTTACACATCAGCCTCCATTTTCAACATTTCACGCGAGTCAATGCTATCACAGAAGATCTCGGTATCGTCATCAAAGTCTTCATCACTGCGCCGCGTTATCAATGGCATCATTCCAATATCACCCCCAATATCGTTGCCATTATCACACTCTATATCACAGTCTAATAGCACCGATTCAGCAGTACTCATATTGCCATTAGTATCACGGTTACTATCACAGCTGCCTGTGCTAATGCTCACAGTAACATGGTCCTCTCTCACTTCTGGAGTTTTACCCGAAATACGTCCATCAACATGAGTCCCCTCTTGCCCAGATTTCTGAGAATGTGCTGCACCAGATTGTGCCTTTTCAAATGCTGAAGTATAGGAATGTGACTGGTTTGTGCCAGTTGTTGTGGTTTCTGGCTGATTAATACTGGCTTCATGGTGATGTGTGCTTTTTCTGGGGGATCGAGATTTTCGAGATGCCTCTGGGGGTGATTTACGTGGTTGGACCTGAAGTGAATAACAGTGAATGTAAGCAATATAGCCATTTTTTTCCTTCTTTATAAAGTACTCATAAAAGGTACTTTCTCAATTGAGGAAAAACTACAAAATTCCTAATTGCTGTATGACAAAATCCCAAAAGGACGGAAAATTGTGTCATTTTTGTTCCAAAGTGCATTTATATCTGCAAGCGAACAAATAAAATGAGCACAGAAACTGAAGAGTTCAAGCCAAAATGCATGTACATGAACTTTTGAATTGGTTTGTGCAATTTACACCAAGCAATTAAAACAGACCCATATTATATAATTCCCAATCTGAAGATTTCAAGACACCAATTTTCCCAATTTTGGAGTTTTTCGTGCGAATTTTTCCCAATTGGTATGGTATTGGTACTTTTCCCAATTGAGCAAAACAAATCTTTGCAATGTAAGGAATTATATCACAATCCTGTTAAATGCTTCATATAAGTTCCATCATACAATCATTAAATAGGCAATATAGACAGATTATATAGATTAATTTAAGATTGCCATGGCGTAGTTGATATGGTGTCTGCCTAGCGATCGGGAGGTCACGGGTTCGATCCCAACTGGGAGCGTTCCTTTGATCTCCTCTAAAGACACCAAGTACTGGTTCTAGTCCCAGGAAACGGACTAGAGAGCATTTCAATAAGCCTAAGGCTTTCGATGCAATCGAGCTAAAATAAATAGGTTTAAACTAAATAGGCAATTTAACTTCAATGAAAAGTTAAAAGTCCTCAAACATCATGGTGCTACAAACAGTAAATCTTAGATGGTTATATTTGCTAAACGCTTGATTATATATGTAACTTTTGATTAAGACATTTAATATGTCATTATTTTCCTCAATTTACGATGATGATAAATACATTAATAAGTATATGCTTCCTGTTGGTTTATAGTGAAATATTATAACCAGTGATTTTAGACTGGTATGTTTAAAACAGTGAAAAATAGCAGAATTTTACCGATTTACACAGGTTTACTGAAGCAGATTCTCGCTTGCCCGTGCCGTGTTAAAATTCCTTTGGGGCACTGGGCAGTAGGGGCAAGTGATTCTTGAAAGAAGATAACCTGTCGGGCAAGTCAAGTATCATAGTGACATAACCATGGCATCTTTTTTTGTAATTATTATCTCAGTTGTGCTAAAAAAAAAATGTTTTTCAGTAAAAACTTCAGTATCAAACTGATTTAGTTTCATTTATTGCATGCTATTAGCTTAGCAAACTGCATTTTCTATGCCAATGTGTTCAACATGATAGAGAGTGAAAATCCACAGAAAAGTTTGTCCAATATTAAAAAAGCCAAGAATAATGGCAACTATGTTCAACACATCATTTTAGAGACATCAGATATAAGAACTATCTGACCTCATGACACTGGATTTTTATTTTATTTATATCCACTGTTTATTCTAGCCATCAATTAGTTTTTCAATGATTTGTCACCCACATTTGGTGAGAGAGTGGTTTGTTCTTTCAAAACTCTTAATTTTCTTCTAAACGATGCCATTTGCAACAGAATCAGCATACAAATAACTAACACATTTTCAAAAAGCAATTGTTATTCAAAGATTGGGAAACAACAGCCAATGATGACATTGCTCGATACAAAAAATGTTCTCATGCGAGCAGATAATGTCAGCAGCATTATATGCAGAGAGGTTTCAAAATACGATTTTTTGGGCTGCATATGAAATATTCCCCTGAATCATTGGTATCCACTCCATTTCAAAAAGAATTTACACAACTCAGGAATAACTCCTGGGTCAATCGGATCCACTGAAATCTGTGCATCAGCAGAAAATCACACTCCTGCGACAAGCCTCAAGTTTCCCCTGCATACTGACAGTACTTCCTGATTTAGGAAATTACATATAAATCACAATCTCACAGCAGCAGACCTTGAGTTTCTTACCCCTGGGTACTGGCAGTACTTTCTGATGCACAAAATTGCTTATAAATCACATGAGCAGCGCTCTGGGAAAACAGGGCTTAGCTCATGTGCATAAAGTGTTGTCCCAGATTAGCCTGTTCATTGCCCACAGGCTAATCAGAGATGACAATTTCTGTGTAGACTCGATTTTCCTCCAGAAGCAACTTCCTTTAAACAAATAATTCCACAAAAGCAAAAGTATTGTCCCTGATTACCTGGTAGCCTGTGTGGACACTTTACACACATGCATTTAGCCCTGTTTCTCAGAGCAAAGCTCATATATTTCCTTCATGTATGAGAAACAAATCACAAAGCGTTACCTTGAGTTTCTTGCCCTGGGCATACTGACAGTACTCCCAGATGCATACAGCCAGCATGATGCCTAGATAGAAGGCAAAGGTCACGGAGATCGTGATGGCCGCTATCAGTCCCGGGTTCAAGGAAAAACTGATCTTCTCTGAAATAGTGATGCGTAGAGTAAAGTTGGTGTACATGTACATAGTGAAGCTTATGAAGTCCCTTCCTATTTAGTTTAAGATGCATTTGATGTGACAATGGCGATCGGCAGCGAAACCCCTGAGGACCATGGTTGTGCATCCAAGCCCTACTGACTAATGTATCCTACTTTCCCATACATGTAGTAGCAGCCATTACTATACAATACATAGATCTTGTTCAATAATTATTGTTTTATCAAGAACTAATTATAATAACCAACAGACTCCCCTGATAGTTACGACCCATTAACATATTATTATGACAAGAAAGTCAGAGCTTTCACTAGGATTTAAATACAAAGAGTCATAACTCTTGAGCTTAACCTTTCAAGAGTAACATTTATTTATTACGTTGTGTCCATACCCTAATACCACAAGAGCTTGTTATTTGACTGTCTGTTAAGTGTTAACTTCCATGTAAGAAACTTTTAATTCATTTCAAATATCACACTCTTCATTGACTGGAACATAATAATTATCTAGTCAAATTAAAACACTATTAATTTTTTCATAATATTCAAGTTATTTCGACATGTTTACACACATAAAATCCACCTTAAAGGTATTTGCATTAGTCATTCTATATCCAAAGGAGGCTTTACAGTAACTGTAAGTAATTAATTTTTAATTTTATCCTTTCACTGTCCAACTCTTCTTTTACATTTTGACTTTTTTTTTTTTAAAGAATTCCTCAGTTATTTATTAATAATTATTTCTTATTTTTTATCACCAGCATTATCTTATATAATTTTTCAACAATTAGAAAACAGCAAACATAGAACAAACTGCTCAAATATCTGACAATGAGAATGTCCGCCATTTTGTTTTTAACAACTTTGACTCAATTAGTGTACTGTGAGAAAAACCCTAATAATTTGACCCCTAACCAATATTATCTCTTGCTATGCAATTAATCCATCAATCGATGGTCATATTATTACCTTATAAGACATACATATCTCTTTGTTTGTATAACCACGCTGTAGGCATAGGTAAAACAGAGCTGTATAGCTTCCGTTATTGGAAAAAATGGAGTGCAAGCTACATAAAGTTGCTGCTTTACTATTTGCTGAAATTTACACCATATGCAAATATGGATAGCTCACAAACTTAATTTGACTTTGTTCCTAGTCGAAATGATGCACAAACAAAAACAGTGCATCAAAATCTTGTCAATCAAAAATTAGAGTTCTGGGACGAATGAAAGCCCTGAAGTCACTAAACCTTATCTTCCCGTCTAAAATTCCCATTTTACAGAAAAACATTTAGCAGAACAACACATGTACACATCAAGTGTACATTATTGGATAAGATTCAAGGCAGCAACATGTGTCGTGTTCTGAGAAAACTGGGCAGAATGCATGTGCGTAAATTGTCGTCCCAGATTAGCCTGTGCAGTCCGCACAGGCTAATCAGGGACGACACTTTCCGCTTTTATGACATTTTTCGTCTAAATGAAGTCTCTTCTTAGCAAAAATCTAATTTAAGCGGAAAGTGTCGTCCCGGATTAGCCTGTACGGACTGCACAGGCTAATCTGGGACGACAATTTACGCACATGCATTCTGCCCAGTTTTCTCAGAACACGACACAAATGGCTTGTATCAAATTCAGAATGC
>VMBQ01000176.1:66668-128031 GCA_007657795.1 Dreissena rostriformis
TTTAAGTAAAATGTGATTAGCCAGCTTAACAAGGGCTTTCGCCTAAAATCATATATAATATTGTACTCATATATGTGTCGTGTTCTGAGAAAACTGGGCATAATGCTTGTGCGTAAAGTGTGGTCCCAGATTAGCCTGTGCAGTCCGCACAGGCTAATCAGGGACGCCACTTTCCGCTTTTATGACATTTTTCGTCTAAATGAAGTCTCTTCTAAGCAAAAATCCAATTTAAGCGGAAAGTGTCGTCCCGGATTAGCCTGTGCGGACTGCACAGGCTAATCTGGGACGACAATTTACGCACATGCATTCTGCCCAGTTTTCTCAGAACACCACACAAATGGCTTGTATCAAATTCAGAATGCCAAAAAAAAATCTTAGACACTGACATAATATTTATCAGAATAAAACATTCAACGCACAACAGCTGTTACATACAATTTTGTTCAATAAATCTCAGTACAGCCAGTTTGCCTGATGTTTTTAGAGATTGGGCTGATTACATTGAGGCAATAAGTTTCTTACAGGTAAATATCTACCAAACAGCTGTGATATTTTTTTCTTGAGCTTTGAATTTAAGATGTTGGCAAATAAAAAAAATGTAGATAAAACTTACATAAAGCAGGTAATCTGTAGCATACACAGATCTGTTAAATAGATATGCATGTTACCTTTAAAACTCTTTGTTTGTACACTTTAACAGCTCTTATTTCTACACTTTAACAGCTCTTTTTCTAAAGATGTGAAAGTCAAACCATCAATTGAAAATTTTGGAACTGGGTTTTGGGAAAAAAGTTACTTTTTGCGAATGGGAATATGACCAAATAACGCTCATTTGGTCATTGTCGACCTGAAATGGCTTGAAGTCATCCAGGGGTGACTAGAAGCCGATTCATGTCACCCTGGGTTGACTTCAAGCCGATTCACGTCACCCCCAGGTGACTAGAATCGGCTTCATGTCACCCCAGGGTGACATGAATCGGCTTGAAGTCACCCTTGGATGACAAGAATCAGCTTCTAGTCACCCCCGGGTGACTTGTGGGTTATTTCAGGTCGACAATGACCCAATGAGCCCAAATAACAGCTTAAAAATTCCCCAAAATTAATTTGACAACCAAGCATTTAGGCGGATTTTAAATGCGCCAAAAAAGCGCTGTTGTAATATTAAATTTGTCTTAGAATACTGCGGATACATAGATTTCTTAAAAAACTAACTGTTAAAAAACATATGCTTCCTCGAGACCCATCTTTTCAAATCCTATAAAATAAACATATAACTGCGGTAGGGGTCATATGAAGCGGATTTTTTACTAAAAAAATTTCTGACAGACAGGAATTTGACACACAATAATTATTGATTATAGTTAAAAGGAATTTTATACGCAAATATTATTGAAATACATATATTCAGCTCAGACTTACCTGCCCCATCCGTCAGTATAATGGTAGAGTTGACCACGGCCAAGGGATCAACAGACATTGGTGTGAGGGGGGTGGAAGTCTCTTACACATAAGGAGAAGAGCTTGGACTTCCACGGACATTAAACACCTTAAAAAGAAAATAATTATTATAACATTATAAGTATAATTCTCTCTTGAATAATTTGGCATAATCTTGACAAATAAAAGGAGTGTAATTTTGCGAACACCCGTACAAATCTAACTAGTTTTACCTAAACTGTTCAGATTCAAACAGATCCAGTTGAGAAATATGTGTACAGAGGGAAAGGGAGGTAATAAGCAGAAAAGAGCAGAAATCACAGCCCTGAATAAAAAATAAAAACCAACCTGTCAGTATATGAGTCAAGTTCAGAGAAAACTGGGCATAATGCATGTGCGTAAAGTGTCATCCCAGACTAGCCTGTGCAGTCTGCACAGGCAAATCTGGGACGACACTTTCCGCCTAAACTGGATTTTCGCTAAGAAAAGAAATTGTTTAAACGCAAAAATTCCATACAAGTGGAAATTGTTGTCCCTGATTAGCCTGTGCGAACTGCACAGGCTAATCTGGGATGACAATTTACGCACAAGCATTATGCCCAGTTTTCTCAGAACACGACACATATATCAATAAATTACAATAGTTTCATTTGATGATAAAAGTTGAAATTAAAGTAGTTTTACTAGATTCAGCGATTTTGTAAGGCTAATTTGGGGCTGAAATTTGGCCACATCCCATGCTCAAAAGGTATTTCTTCCCCCTATAATCAAATTAAAATTTCACCCTCAATGTTCTGTCAAGCTTCATTACTTGCAATTTGGTTCAAATTGCATAAAATTTGGTTCAAATTGCATAAATTTGAAAAGTTTGAAAACAATAAATGGTAAGTTATACTTCATGTATTGATGTTTGGTCTTTTGCCTTTATCAACATAGTATCGCAAATACATGACAAATCATGCAATAATGTCACATTTTAGGACGGAAAGCCTTATTGTAATAAACATAAATTTTATAAATTCATTTAACTTTTCAAACAGAAACAATTGATCAGTTGTTTGACAGAGTTTGGTCCCTCAAAATTGCAGCCGACAAGTGCAAAACAAAATATGAATATTATGTGAAATTTAGCTATCATCTGAGGCAAGCGAAGTGCACAATAAAAAAATGTCAATACTTATTGAAATTATCAGGCTTATTCAGCTAAATGCATTAAAAACTTTATATTTTGCCAAACAAATTTGTATTCATTTTATCCCATTAGCACTTGTGTGCATGATACAACCTGTCTGAGGTTTAGAAATTTGTAAAAAAACAATCATTTTTTAAAGTTTAAATGCAGACCACTCAGTCAATTTTGTACATAAATTTACTTTTGCCAGAGAGTAATGAAATGTCTCAGTAACCACTACCTTTTGGGTTCAAGTGGTCCTTTCAATTTCAATTTGGTGGCAACGGTCCAGCAGATAGCAATAATGGGTACTGGTCAAATGTCCTGATGAATTTTCAGAACTGTCCCAGACTTCCCGAAACTCAAAAGCCTTCTGTCAGACATTTGGTCTGACTGGCCAGAATTTTCTGTCAGACCTTAGGGTAGTCTGTCAGACCAAAGAAAATTCTTGAAAATAAAAAAAAATCCTTAGAAAACAGGAAAAATAATTAGACAAACAGAAATATTGTTTGATTATCACGTTAATCTAAACCATATTGTTTAGAGTAGAACATTATCCTATCAACATACAATTCCGCATCCTGAAAATCACTCAATAGTCACTGTCAGTATCATATATTTTTTAAATGGTGAATGNCAATTACTTTACTTAACCGGGATAAAATATAATTACCTACACTTTTTGTCAAAAATTATTTCCAATGTTTACGTTTGTTTGGAACGACGACGAATGGGTTATCTTTGAAGGGGAGGTAACCAATGACAAAATAGAATTGCAACATAAATATCGCACATAACATATAAAGGTTACATTCCGCTATATGTTAGGAGCTAAGACGACTAATTTTTGGCCCAATCTGTTATTCTTGTTACATGTTACTAAGTTACATTTGCTTGGAACAGTTTTCCGAACACTATTTTTAGAAAGATTATAATGGCAAGCAATAGAAGCATTACATGAGCAAATAAACTCGTTGTAGTATACGATACATTCAATATTTGAGATAAACCACTGAATCATTGTTGGAGCATAGTCGCTTTGTAAAAATCTATCCTATGGGGCATGCTGAACATAAACGACGAATCACTATTTTTACGATATGGCAATCACATACTACATTTTTAACTTAAATGTACTAAGTACGTTTTTTTAGAAAAGAGCGCGTACTATGCATTGATTTGATACACAGCCTTGGGTCGCCTCTGATTATTCTGAAGACGGTGCGTTCTGCATCCCTCAAACACTTTTTGTTGAACCCAGCGTCTTTATTTGATACAAAGTTGTATCTTACTATGTTAAGTGAAATGAAAAAAAAAAACTGTATATTTTACTATACAAAATGCAGTTGCGTAAACAACGACATACACAAAATATTGTCGTGAGAAGAAACCTCACCCTCAACTGCCACATCCGCGGCCCATGCTTTTGCGAGCTTCATACGCATTGTTGCCGCTCAAAAGTGGCTTCCGCTGACCGCTTAAAATGACAGCCGTTAGGTCACAGACGAGATCCAGTCTTTCGTTTTAAGGAGAGGAGGAGTCACCTTTTTAAACAGCAACATAAGCAGCAACAGCAAGTAAATTAATATTTATTGTACTTTGCTGCATGCACAAAACACGTTTTCAACTATACAAATGGATTGTAAATAATTAAAACAACTTATACAGTTTTGATTTTTTAGACAAAACTATTACATGTACTATTAAAAAATAGAAGGAGCGGTTAGATCAGTTGTTTTTCGCTGTGGTTCAGTTATCGAAAATCATGTGTATCCAGTGTGCATTGTTTTGTATATGGCTATTAAAGGGACTTGTTCACAGATTTTGGTATGTTTTGGAGTTTGTCATTAAATGCTTTAAATCGATAAATATAAACATCAGAACTAAAGAGGTAGAATAAAAAAAAACAAGAATAAAAGTAAAAAACGAAAAAAAAAATAACCTCAGCAGGGCTCAAACCACTGACCCATGGAGTAAAAGCCAAGCGCCGAAACCACTCTTCCATCCGTCTTCACGTGAGTATATGTGTAATTCAGAGTTAATGTTCGGGTCGTCGTTGAGTCTTTACGAGTACATTATGTGCGGACCTGACCATCCGTCTTCACATGGGTTGCCATTTATTGTATACTTTGTATAACTTTCCACGTATCGTTACGAAATATAACGATAACACAAGAAATCGACATTTTTAAATCGTTTCGCGTCTGAGACGCTTTATAATTTTATCAATTTCTAACGATGATTTTTCGTAAACGAAAGTGTATATTCAGTATAAGTCTGCGGCATAAGTGTTATTTCGCACACTGATGTGGATGGTTCATTTATTTCTTGAATCTTTGAAAAAAAATAATCTCATTTTGATAAACTGTGAACAAGTCCCTTTAACTTTAAAAATGCAGGGTATATCGGATATGTTCAATCAAGATATCATTTGTATTTTTCACTAAATTTATCAAGTGCTTAATCATTTTCATATATGCCCGTATATATGTAAGGTCCTCACAGGTCAGGGGCGCACGCCGAGAGCCCTCCCCGTGGCACACTAATTGATATCCCATTGTAAGCCTGTATTATTATTGTAGTAAGGTCTCCGTACGGATTTGCACAGATGAGTCAGTACGAAAAGTCAAGTCGTTTACAACAAATACATGCGGATACATCAGTCCGATGTTAACCAGGAAGCCTAAAAAGTTGTATGGAAAATCTGAGACGAATATGTCGTAAGGAGACCAAACCGAATGTAAACAAGCCATTCATGTTTGATGTTCAATTCAAGCTATTTGGCATACTTTCAAGGTATTGTGTTCGAACTGATAAATTCAAATTACGGGTAAGTTATAATTTGGCAAATATTTTGAATAGTAATAAGATATTCATAACATGACAAAGCGTGCAAACTGGCATACTGGTGTTAACCTAATGGTTTAAATACAATACCGGTACTTAATCGGACCGATCAGTTCAAATATGTTTAGGTTAATAATTGCTTTAATGAATTAGGATGTAATAACAAATTAACGTCGCAGTTATATAGTGTTTTAAATAAGCTAAACTAAAAACAGTTTACCGTTGTTGAAGCGTCGATATGCGCTTGAGTACAAATTTGTTGTTGTTTTTTTTTGCGTGAAACCGATAAATCTAGTTGTGCCCAATCATTTGAATATTTGTAATTGATTAAGGACAAACTGGGAACAACTCGTAGTCATGAAAGGTCATTGGATTTTAACTTTGTGCCTAGGTAAGTTAAGATTGTGTTAAACCATAAGACTCAAATCACAAGAGTAAGTTGATTACATTTTTTTTGTTAAGGATATATTTAATAGCTTAATATACAAATAGGGTTTTAGTTAATACTGCATACATATTTATTTCACGCTAGGCGGTTAAAAGGCGGGGAATACCAGAAGATGACAGCTGATCATTCCACTCTAGTTCGAGTGAAATGATAAAGTTTGATAATTTCACTCTAGCGTTTGCGCTTTTTTGGACCTTTAAAAAAATAATAACAATATTTCATTATCGTCAGTGTGAAAACCCGTTAAAAAAAAGGAACACTTGTTTTAAATTAAAACTATACGTTGAAGCTACATCGATGCAGATACGAACTAAAACTGCTTTCCCACAACATCAATTTATTTCCAAAATTAGGGATGTCTAGTATATTTATTTCGATATTTAGAATATTTCTTTCAGAAATTCCTTTAAGCAAACAGCACAGACCCTGATGAGAAGCCGCATCATGCGGCGTCTCATCTGGGTCTACGCTGTTTGCCAAGGCCTTTTTTCTAGACGCTAGGCATAAATGGGTTAAAACGACGTCAAAATACACGACATGTAATGACACTCATTCACATTTCGCGAATTTAACAAATTCATCGTTCAAAAGCCCAAACAAAAGAAAAATTGTTATTTTCAGCTTGATATCATATTATCATTTCATTTGAGGTCATATACAGCAATTTGTTTCATTCGTAGCTTCGCTACTCCTGACAATATGTTTTTTTGTATGACCATTCATGTAATGAGAAAACGAACTTACACTAAAATTAACACATATCCTCTATTTAAAATCATGAGTAAGAACACAAACGTGTGAGCATCTTTAATGCAAAACTTTATTTATGTATAACATTTTCGCAATCAAAGTACGCGATACGGCGTTTAATTATTATTATCATGTTTAATCTACCCTATATAATCGTGACAAGATCTATCCTCAATGTTTATTTTATCCATGCATCTATGTGCTCCGTGCATGAATTTATTGACAAAAGTCTCTGGGTGTTTCAGTTCGTAGATCTCGCATATGTATTCAAAAAGAACTGTACGCCATTTGCCAAATTAGTTTGACATTTGTGTCGTGTTCTGAGAAAACTGGGTGAAATGCTTGTGCGTAAAGTGTCATCCCAGATTAGCCTGTGCAGTCCGCACAGGCTAATCAGGGACGACACTTTCCGCCTAAACTGGATTTCCGCTAAGAAGAAACGAAAAATTCCATAAAAGCGTAAATTGTCGTCCCTGATTAGCCTGTGCGGACTGCACAGGCTAATCTGGGATGATAATTTACGCACAAGCATTTTGCCCAGATTTCTCAGAACACGACACATTTGACACGCTTTTTGTTTTACGCGTATAGGAATCAATCAAACGTATTTTAAACGTGTTTCTATGTTTCAACATTGCTTCGTCGTTTTATGTTTTATTCGGGAAACCAGAATACAATAAAAATTGGAAACTTTCATCATGACAAAACTATTGTGAATTTTCAAATAATCAATGGCCATTCTTTTAAAAAAAAACATCAAATGGGAGAAACACTCATCGAACCCTATGCAGAACAGTACACCGAAACAAAGGGGAGTAATTTAGTTATAACTGCGGTGTTTTGTTGGACCACCACAATAGTTGTCTTTCTTGAGTCTCCAGCCATGGCAAGATGCTATATTAAACGTATCCGTGTATTTAGTACATTGACGAGGAAGTGTATACTATATACACATAATATTTATATAGTTATCGGAAAAATCATTACCTAGCAGGTGTTTCCCTATAATATTTACACAGAGGAGGAACTAGAATAACCTTGAATTCAAAAATGTCTCATTCTTTAAACGTTATTATGAACAAAGATACACGTATTGTGCTATAGTGCACACTTTTAATATTGCTTTATTGGATTGTTACAATATCTAACGAAGCTTTATTTAGCTGTTTGTTCACGCCAGGGCACATTTGCTAAAAAAAATCTGTACATTCAGTTATGCTGACAGCCGTATATAAAAGTTAAAAAAAAATCCGTGTCGATGTAAATAATATATGAATGCTTAAATAAATTTCGATAAATGTTTAAAACGAATGTTGCTCACTATATAAGTTGCTTTACTCCTGAAGTCAACATATTGTAAGTTTCATATGCCGTTACAGGTTTTAGCAACTAAGCTGTATGGAAAAAAAAACACGGAGCGTTTCTGATTCAGTGCGAATAAGTGAAGAGAACCAGCAAACCATCCTAAACGTTCAACCACAACACCGTATATAAAAACATGTTGATTTTCTTGGTTTTTAGTTTACAAATTAAGTAATGGACCCCATGTGCATTACCGATTGAAATAACCAGATCTTTTTAAAAACATATTGGAAATTGTCAGTCCCGCGCATCACACTGCAACCTATTGTCAAAAGCTTTCACGAATTGCGATTCCATGTCAATACGGTGTCGAGTGTTTATGTTTGTTATATGGTTCACTTTGATACTAATCGATCGCCGAAACAATGTGTGCTCAATTGAACTATTGATTGTAATACTGAATATTTAGAATGTTGTTATATAATGGCTGTGACATAAACGTTTGGATAATGTAGTTTTTCTTGGAATTATGTTGCGACCAATAATATGTCACTATATACACGTTTGTATAAGCAACTCGCGTTAGCTCCATTATAATTGGTGTTTTTCATTTGCACAAAGTGTGTGAGTTGTTAAATCGTGTTTTGGTGCCAATTCCTATATACATTTTCAAAGAAATGGTTCGCGTAAGACTACAATTACATTCGTGCATAAGCGTTGTATGTGTGGTATTGCACGATTGGTCTTTTATTTAGCATTTTTGTAACAAATAGTTAAATATTGAAAACGATGTTCGGATTTATACTCATGCATGATATTGGCATTGTCATTCGAATATTATTAACTGTTTGATATTCTCTCGTAAACGTTACATTCTGATTGGATGTAATATCAATGTGAATTGTCATGCATATTCCCGTCGAACCCGCTGTAAACGCGAATTAACTCATTATTCTTTATCGAATAACTTTTAATTTCTATGTGGTTTATACATTATATATGGGTTTTTTTCCACGAACGTTGATAGCCTGCACCGATGAAACTCAGAAAAAAAGATATTACAATATTTGAGTGTTTCAATTGATCTATGGGGATTAAACGCATTCAATTTCTGAACACGGACAAAACATTTTGTCTACGTATTAGATACGCAATCGTCAAGAAGAATGTTCTAATCAGAAGTACTCGTCGGTCCTTTGCCGACTGGTTATTATGTTTAGTTTTGCGTTACGGTTGCATGATAACAAAATTACGACTCACATCAATTTATCTGGCGCAGTAATTTAGTAAAATATTCTGTTATAATCTACTTTCAACGTTATTTATAGACCCCTATAGAAATAAGGAATCTCCAGGAACATTATCGCGTGAGAAATAAGACGTTTAAGACTGAGGCGAAGACGTTATACGAATGTGATTCAATGATGTATCAGTTTATTCTGTGTGCACTTACTCATAACCTATCAATGTTGTGTTAGGGACACATCGATATCCATATCCTGAAAGTTCATTGAAACTTCATAGCACATGTAGTGACTAGCGCTCGTGCATTAATACCAACTATAATCAGCTGTACTGAAATGCGATGGAGGTTTTTATTAAAATTAAAGTACGAGCGTATTGTTTCAGTTTTCAGCGATCTTAAATCAATATGGCTGGGATATTAATTAAATAGGATATAAATTACAAGAATAGTGGACATATCTGTCGTTTTGATAACTTGTTAGAGTGGGTCGGATATCTGAATCAGACATGGATCGCATATGGATATTTATACTCATAGGTAATACCTTCAAATACTGATATTCAATCTTTGTTACAATGATAATCGAGTTACATATCTTTTATTTTATTGCACTAAATTCAAAGAACATCATGCTTGATCAGTCATTTTTTCGTATAACTGTGTTTTATGTCAAACAGATGTGTGTATAAAAAGTATACGTGTCCGCCATTCTTTCTCGTATAGGTGAACCGCTAATTAATACATTAGAGATCTTTCACACAAAATAATTAAATATGGTTTAATTGTATACGCGTCTTATACCATTTGCGGCCAGCGTAGCTCCCGACCAGCCGACGCCAATGCGAGCTACACTGTCCGCTTTCAAGTCACACACGATTTCGTGGTCTTATTGGCGGACAGGGTAGCTCCTGATCAGACCGAGCGAGTGCGGTTCAATATTGAATATGGGTACAAATTGACGACGCCCATAAAGCTAAAACTGCAACAAGAGAGATAAATCCTCACGAAACCCATTGTTAAAATTTGTTTAATAATAGTCCTATATTTAATGTAGTGACAGATAGTTATTACATATGTATGCAACAGACTGCATCTGCTGTGTCATTTAAATGACGTGTATAGAGAGAGCATTGTTCACTTTATAAGCGCTTCTTTTTCATTTATTTTCTTAGCACAGATATATAGTAGTATAAGATATATGTTTTATCTGTTTCGCAATGGCTATTAATAATCAAAAAGGTCATTTATTTTAGAATACAATGTTTTATTTATGATTTTAAATGTAATATATTTTATATTATGTTTGGCAATTTTGATTTCATTGATCCATGTTATATATTACTTACGTTCAACCGTTTAACTTATTCATGTTCAAAACATAATATGTGTGAATATAATACAATTTCAAATAAGTGGCAAAACGTACTCGGGATTTACAACTGGATGAACCCATATACAGTTTATTTCAGGCGTTTTCACAATGGAAACTTAATTACAAACTGGATTGATAGCTCGACATTGTCACTTTGATCATTTTAGTGGATGTAATTTCAATATGCAACTACTGACATATCGGAAAATGAATCCATCGAACCTTTGATGCACACGTTTATTGCATTTTGAGCCCCGCCTTATACAATGAGAAATGTTAATAGTATGTAAATGAACACTTTGCAAATGAATTATATTCATAACGTTTTTCAATTTTAAATGCTGCTTTGAATTTTAAAACCTGGGAAATCAGCTTTTTCTTTCAGTAAATTTACCAATCACGTGTTCGTCATCTTGATCATATTGGTCATCATCATCACTATCATCGTAATAATCATCACAACCTAATAATTATGTTAAGAACTATCAGTGTTATTATCATCATTGACAATCTTCGACATCATAATAACATCATTTTTAAATTTTTAATCACTGTTCTCATAAGCAAAATTATTTAAACTGATAAAGAAAAAAGTAAATTATTTATCCAATCTTGGAATGCATTATGTTACACTCGCATTATCAAATTTAAAAGTTACAATTTATTTATTGCATATTGACAGAAGTTACTTTATTAAATACCATGTTTATACACAGCCACACACATGTTTAAACAGTGTTTGCTGCATCGGAGTTAAAACTAAAGTTGCTCTTTTTTTGAGTAACAGACGTGTTGAAAAGATAACACATATCTAAAGACTAACTTTTACTATTTCATTCACACCAATAACCAACGCATGCACATTAGAATGAGAAGGGAGCTTATCTTGGGTTATTACCCAGATATACCAACGATTGATAAGTATGCAGCACTTTGATAAATTGTATTTTATGTAACACAACTGGGTTTTTACATATCACAATTATATTGTACCGGAATAGTGTAGATGAAATGAGATTAAGCATTCTATTATAAACCAGACATTTGCCTCAATACAAAGCACGTGCATTTTTTGTTTTTCAATGAGACTGAACGCTATGCAAAAAACCACACAGATTAACACTGTGTAGTTTTAACAGCGTCACATACATGTGTTCATGTACTTAGGGCCTGTTCTGATTTTGTTTTATATTAAGTTGTTAACGCGTTTTTCCCTTCGAATGCCAGATCATGAAAAAGCTTAAAATTCTGATTTTTTTTATTTGAGTCTCGATCTGAGAAAATTTCTGATTTTATAGAATATTTCGTTTAAAGGAAGTCTCCTCTAAACGAAATATTCTAAAAAAGCGGAAAGTGTCATCCTGAATTGCCTGTGCGGACTTCAATACTTATCTGGGACGACACTTTACGCACATGCATATAGTCCAGTTTTCTTAGAACAAGGCTCATTCAATCATGTATCGTTTTACATGCACATGCATTTACTGTATGCTTCTATTCATCGCCAAAGATTCTTCACATATAAAACATGTTCCTGATGAATTGATGCAAACGTAAACGCAGACTTTATCGGCTTGTGACATTTTAATAAGGCGGCCGAGCCATTCAAATAATGCCACTTTTATAACGACTGACACCATTGTTTTCTTCGTGTATTTCTTCGAACTACTCTTGCATACGTTTTTCAATCTGCAAAATAAAAGAAAATTGCTTTGAGTTCTAGGAACCCATTTCCATTTGCGTAATTAATCGAACATGATAGCATCAAATTTCAGAATGAATTATCGATCAGAGTATTTATTCTTATTAATTAATTATTATTAATGTGAACGGTTGATGCAGTTGCCATATGTTAAAAGACGCGTGCAAATAGTGACTTTATCGAACTTATTCAAATATGAATCTATGTTACATCATTTATACATTTACGAACAAAATCCGAATATCGCCTGTTTGGAGTATAAAAGGTTAAGAACGACAACAATTGCATGTTCTACCTTTAAACAGTTACATAATATATTCTCTTTACAATCATGTGTTACTCATCTCTTCTACTTTTACATTTGTTGTTCATTCTGCACAGAGCTTCAAGTGTCATGAACCCATATTTAAGTGCGTAATTATCGCTCTGTGAAAATGGGACTTAATGCATGGAAAGTTTTATCCCATATTAGCCTATGCAGTCTGCACACGCTTATAAGTGACGACACTTTGCACTTTAATGATAGTTCCCGTTTAAAGAAGGTCTTAGTGAAAATCCAGTCCATGCGGGAAGTGTCATCCCTGATTAGCCTTTGCGTACTGCAACGGCTAATTTTAGACGACACTTTACGCACACACGGTTATGGTTGCAACACCTGCTGTTTATTTAAATAACTCATACGGATAGAGACTTTATCGGACTAAATGTGTTATGGTTCTATATTATGCATCCTTTCTAAATTTGCGAACTGCTCCGAATATCGATCATGATACGCGATGTTTAAAGCACGCAGAACATATTGGGAAAACCAATCGAATGTTGAACGCTTAAAATGTGAATATGGTATTATTTACAGATGTGTGAAACAATATGTATTTTAAACATTTTTTTTTTTTTTTTTAAGAAAAAAATATGATTTGTAAAAATTTGATACTTTAAATGTATAAGATGAAATACCTATTTCGTTGTTTACGTACAACGGGAACTGTTTTATTGGTAACGGTTACACCGTATTAATTTCTATTTAATTTACCACAATGGAATTGATTTATTAGGAAACCTAGATAAAGACATGTGCATTTATTAATTATTATTTCTAGAGCAGCTTCAGTCATTTCATGACGATCACTAAACGGAACGTGCTTTGAAAGTCCAAACCGGTCCAAAATACACGGAAGTTAATAAAAATATGTGAAGCGTAAAATCCTATCAAGCAATGGTTAAACATGAAGATATGTATATTTGAATGATTTGTTAAATTAAAATACGGCCTTTTAAGAAAGTTCACAGTGCATGAACGACCGACAGAATTTGCAATTATAATTGGACAAAGTGATGATGAAATTGGATTTATTGTTCGCGTTCGAGGAATGTTTATTTGAAAATTAACAACTCTAAGGAATTTCTAGAAAAAAAAACCTATGAGGGTGTAAGTCAATCGATATAATGTACACAGGTGTATCAGAGTAACACATTTAATAGTTAAATCACTCAAACATAAGATGTGTCGCGTCATGCGGAAATGGGTCTTATGTCATATGCGACCAGCGTAGCTGCAGTCAAGCCTGCGCATTCGCACATTCGCGCAGTCGTGTAAGGGCTACTCTGTCCGTTCATGAGAACGCGACGCCTCGAGTGGATTTAACCCATTTATGCCTAGCGTCTACAAAAAAAGGCCTTGGCAAACAGCGTAGACCCAGATGAAACGCCGCATGCGGCGTCTCATCAGGGTCTACGCTGTTTGCTTAAAGGAATTTCTGTGAGAAATATTCTAAAAATAGAAATAAATATACCAGACATCCCTCATTTTGGAAATCAATTGATCCAATTTTAAGGATGGGAGAGTCCACTCAGCATTAATGGGTTATTGTCGAACACTTTTGCTCCTGAACAAACTTCGCAAATGCGCACGCTATTCTGGAGCTGCGCTAGCCGATAATGGTTACAGTACACGAACTTCATTGCTTTCCAACTTTTTTTCCAGCTACGGTTTAGTTGTTGATTGTATCCTGCCTTCGCGCAAGTTTCCAGCTGTAGTCATTTTAACCCATTTGAGCCTAGTGGACTCTCCCATCCTTCTAAATTGGATCATTTTATTTCCAAAATTAGGGATGTGTAGTATATTTATTTCCATATTTAGAATATTTCTTTTAGAGATTCCTTTAAGCAAACAGCGCAGACCCTGATGAGACGCCGCATTGTGCGGCGTCTCATCTGGGTCTACGCTGTTTGCCAAGGCCTTTTTCCTAGACGCTAGGCATAAATGGGTTAAAACATAACAGTGATTTCTTTGCTTAGTGAATATCAATGCTTTCCCTGTACACTGGCCGAGAAAAGAGTAATTTAACGAGTGTCCTTAACTTAAAACATATCTTTATTAGATATATTAGAATTGCACATCTGAATTATTTACTAAACTGTAACCTGGAAAACATAAGATCCATTTTCGCATGACGCGGCTCATGGTCTTGTTCCTTTAATTGGCCTGTTGGACGATGTATGTGTATTTATCCGAGTAAATGGTTTAACTTAAAGTTTCTTCAAATTATTCCTCAATAATGATCTGTGTTTATCAGGCATTAAGGGTTTTAATTTCGACCCGAGACACATTCAATATTTGTGGAACACTGATCAAGTTGCTTAACGTGAAAAAGGGGAAAGCAGTGCATTGCGATATTAAATATAACGTGATATTTTATATGTTGTCACACATTTTCGCTTGAAGTTTGATTTAAATTAATAAACAGCGAAACTTTACCCATTCAGCAGTTACTACAACTACCGCTATAACGTGTGCTGTTGCGCCTGCTTTTCCTAATACTGCCACCACCACAACAACAACAATTACTTCTGCTGATGCCAATACTATTTTTTCTTCGATAACATTAACAGATTACATTGCATACATGATTTTACGTATATGGTATCTTTCTAAAAGATTCTTATTCGTGTATTAATGCATCATTGAGAAATATATTAAACAAGTTGCTTAAATGACATGTTTTTGTAAAGGCCATTTTAATTTTGCCTGCATCTTTACCACAGCTTTTAATCTGTATCGTGTACATGTATTGCATGAAATACCAACCGGTTGTACGCGTGAAAACGTGTCATCAATTAAAAGCAAAATATGTACAGCTTAAAGTGATAATAACATAACTGGATGTTGACAAGAATATATTTAAGCTTAGCTGAGCGCATTGTAAGCTTTTGCGATCGCCCTATGGTCCTTCATCATTAGGATAATGATATATGTAATTTTGTAAAGTATTGAATCGGATATATAATTGTAACGAAGCGTGCACACGTCGCCGCTTAATCATGGGAGTACGCGTTTATGCGTTGCATTTGCTCGCGTATACCAGGCCCCGTTTGTGCGAACAAAAGGGAACATTTGCGCCGCATTAACTTTGCCAAAATCCAAACGATCGCTTTGTATTATATCACAGATTGACTTTTGCAATTAAATGAGAATATAAGAAAAAAAAACACGAGTCTTTGATTGACTGCGTGTCTTTCAGTTTATTTCCGAATACACAACGATTTCTTTTTCTCTTAATAAGAAAAAAATATATAATAAAGATTAACAGTCCATAAAGAAATCGGAAGCAAATGTAAGGTTGCAAAAGTTAAACCTCAAAGTCATCCTGCATGTTTTAAAACATAATGTTTATAATAAAAGATAAATATAAAATTCAAACTTATAGCTTTAAGAGTAAACGTTTATTCAACGGTTACTAAACACATGCATAACTGCACAAGCACTATTATTAAACACTTTGGTTATTTTTGTAGCAAGTAGGCATTTATCCGTTTTACAGATCCGCATTCCATCAAACACTCATACATAGTAATTAAGCATGAATCCGTTAGTCACACACTCAATGCTCGAACGATTTTCAAAAGCTCGACACCGCAAACGCCTTTTTACAAATAACGCACCCGACGAGAGACATTAAATTGTATTTTATAACTACGGAAGCCATGTAGTGTCTTGTTATTTTTTGGCATAACGCCTGTCCATACGTTATAATGCAAATTAAAGCAATCGAAATATGGTAAAATCCATATTATATTTGCACGGTAATGTTTTAGTTAAACAAAATCGTCTATGAATCAGATGTCAGGTTGCTCAACATTTTAACGTAAAGCGAACAGCCTGTTATATTTAGACACAACCTTTGAAAACTAGTTTATACCCCCGATACACCGACTCCGTTCGAAGTACGTTCTGAAGAATGTGACTAAACGAGCTCGAACTGTGTGAGACCAAAACTACACGTTCAAGCAAGTTCACATCACGTTCTGCATTTTCTTCAGAACGTGGTCGAACTGTCTAAGAACGTGCTTGGTGTATGAGCTCCATTAGCAAAACTATTTGTTTACAGTACGCACATATACATGTTTACGTTTTAGCGTTACGTTTACATAAAATACTAAAACTTGATCCAAACGGTAATGGCCGTTAGCTTAAGGATCCCTAATATTTCTGAAGCAACACGACCAAGAACAGCGGCTACAATGAAAGGTTAAACATGCCTAATATGATACATGCCTAAAAAAGAATGTCTAGCAAGATGCTTGCTTATCTCCCTTTAGGAAAGAAACACTATCATTGTTAACATATCCTTAAATTACGAAACGAAGCTGGTGACTTCATTGTAAAATGTAGTTCACCTTTAATTTCAAAAGTATTTCACTGATCATGTTGTATTCAAAACTATTTCTACATTATCGTTGCTTATCGATCAATGAACAAATACGTTTGCGTTCTGAATTCTATTGAATTCACTATGTATTCAGAATGACACGCGTTGTTCGTTGGCCGATATTGAATTATGAATAAAATCATTCCAGTCTTTCTTTGCTTCCGTATTTGAAAATTGAATAATGCAAGTCGAATTGGAACGAACGATTCCGCGCTCTGTTGATTTTCTAAGGGGAGTGCTGAAAAGTATAGACTTCTTCCTGGTTCAGATATTATTTTATTTATTAGAAACTATTTTTGTATATAAGAATCGAACATAACGGTAATATCTAGATAGGCTGTGATATTTACGCTTTATCTGCATTAAGAACTATGGAAACTCCTAACGGGTTATGGACTTTAACGAGTGTTTTGATATTACATTGTTTTGGTAAGTAACTTTTAGACACTTGAAGTTATGCTTTTAAAACATGTTTTAATATGTTATATTCCTTTGTTATAATGCATGTATTCTATAATATACTTTGCCAGACAATTATTGTACCTGTTTATCGGTATTTTATGTTTCACTAGATTGAGATTTGTAATTGATTTTGAATTGTTGTTGTTGAGCATATTTCAATTATTGCGTGTGGTGTGAGTATTGAAAACGTTTAATATCTTAAACTTCCTAATACGCAGGTAATAATATTCACAAAATAAACAAATTGCGATTCTGAAGATGTCTACGTAAAAATGTTAACTGAAATATTGGCTTGTATGGATTGTGTAAAGGTCATTTGCCGGTTGCAAATGACCTTCGTACTTCTG
The DNA here is from genome assembly GCA_007657795.1 of Dreissena rostriformis. NCBI lineage: Eukaryota > Metazoa > Mollusca > Bivalvia > Myida > Dreissenidae > Dreissena > Dreissena rostriformis. The sequence goes on from VMBQ01000176.1 coordinate 84,462, forward strand.
AATACGATATATGTAGATATTTTTATTTTCGTAATTTATTCTTTCTCTGAATGGAATTTAACCATATCAATTTGACTTAACACAGTATGCTTACTTTGATATAACTGGTAAATACATAATTAACAGTTCGACTCATCTGCTAATAACTCATTTAACGGTAACGTTCATTGTAAATAAACATACTTGTACAACATTTTACTTATCATAAAACGTGTTGTTAAATATTGTTAATGTATTTACAAAGGCACTGTATTTAGGCGGAAAAAAAAGAAAGTTTAGTTGAAATAACAAATATTACAGTGCTAGCTATTTCCTTTGTTCAATTTTACAGATCGTATTTTTGTGTCAACGAATCGAATACCATAACCCGAAAAATGCTCATTATTGGAGAAACGTTTAAATTCGGTTTAGGTAAACCTTGTAAGCTGATATTGGTAGTTTGTTTATTTCTTCATGTTCGATTTGTTAAAGAGAGGTAGTCATGTGATTTTATGCCTACAGTTACGTAGATATTCCATACTCATATAAGTAGAGTTTCATAAAATATACTCTAATGAAAGGAAACAAGTTGGAGGTCTAAATTATTAATTCCACTTAGTTGTGTATCGACATTTAAAGATACGCTCCCAATCTCCACTATGTTTTAATTGAGTCAATGAAGCGAGCTCGTAAATTTACCCACAGTCAGTTCAATGTTAGATGTTTATAGAAGTTTTAAAACCAACTTTGAATATGAGTCCTACTTAGACATTATTCCAAGAAGTTTGAGATACCTTTTTACTAGACTGAGATTGTCAGCCCACCCATTACATATTCAAACCGGTCGCTATGCAAGACAAATAATTTCTAGAAACCAACGATATTGCATTTGTTGCGATTCGACTGATATTGAAGATGAATTTCACTTTATTTGTATTTGCCCGACGTTTGGAAACATTAGAAAAAAATTAATTAAAGCATGTTATTATAAAAGACCATCTATGTATAAATATTTAAGTTTACTGCAAACGAATAATAAAACAGAACTAATAAATATATGCCTTTATGTTAAAGAATCACTTAAAGTACGAACATCTATTCTAAATGCAAGAATGCTGTAATTGTTCATCCTCTTTTTCTTTTGTCCTTTCTTTTTTTGTTGTTATATTTAATTTGTACTCACGCCACTTTATTTGCTTAGTAAATGATTTGTAAATATGTATAAAACTTTGTTCCTATCACAATTGACAAACTGTACTGTTATCATTATGTGTTGTTGACGATGTACATTGTACAAGTCGAAATAAACTGTCTGTCTGTCTGTCTGTCTGTCATAATTCACAATTTATTTCGTTGACAGTTAATTGTTAAAAGTGACAGTAACGATGTCATTTCTCCGTTTGCCAATAGTAAATATTTGTTTAATAGCGTATGAGTATACACGAACAGATCGTCGTCGTGGTTTATTCATGTCGTAACATAGTTATCGCTTTATAAAAAAATGTCCTTGTTTTGACTGAATTGGATCCTGTCTAGACAATTAATAAAACAGTGACAGTCGCTCAGTGTTGTAAAACCTGTAAGTCGGTTACTGCAAACACAATATTCCGATGAAATCAATATCTTATTAATGGTTTAATGCTTTTTGTAGCTTGCTAGCAAAATACATTCATATACGAGTAAATGTAATATGAATATACAATGGTTTCAAAAGCAAAAGCTCATTCTGGGAAAACGGGGCTTGATGCATGTGCGTAAATTGACTTCCCAGATTAGCATGTGCAGTCCGCATAGGCTAATCAGGGACGACACTTTCCGCCTGGACTATATTTTAGTTTAGGAGAAACTTTTTTTAATCGAAACATTCCAAAAACGGGAAGTGTCGTACGTGAATAATCTGTGCGGACTGCACAGGCTAATCTGGGACGACACTTAAAGCACATGCTTTAACCCCGTTTTCCGGAGCGCTGATGAAATGTTATTCTAGAAATTTTCAATAAATGCTAGGAAATTGACAGTGTACATGCAACACTTAAAATAAAAGGTCTTGGTATTTTATTATACTAAAAACTAACCGCGATCAAACGCCTTTAAGATTCAAGATTTAAACTTCAGATTGCCTTTTCACACGCCGTCGCACATTGCATTGGGTATGGAATATCGGTAATCTGTCAAATAGTAAAATGTTAGGCTTAAAGCGGGAAATGTGATACCTAGATCCGTTCTGTCGCTATTCAGAAATTCAGTATTCAAGTAACAAACGGTGCATACAATTACATTCGAACCATAAAATTTAACACAGCATTTTGTATTCAATTCTTTACGAATACCTTTTTTTTTACAAAACATTAACACACATATGTTTGTAGACTGCTCTTGTTTAAACATGTTTTCTGTCGCTTGTTTTTATTCAGTGTGTTTACCATAAATGCGTAGGGAAAGAAATACAAAGATAATTGAATGAATGGGCCAAAGAACAAACGAAATAACAAACGAAGGACTAAATGGATGGATGTGTGAATGGACGAGCTAATGAGCACTGTACAATATTTGACTGAATACAGTCGATTTGTTGAATATCAGGTTAATTTGTACGTCCCTTCGTCCACCCACCCGTCTTTACTTCTTTATTTTTATGCAAGGAATTAATGGCGACCGAAAATATTCAGATATATTATATAATAAATCGTCATTAAACGCAAGTTAAAATAGGAAGATGCAGATGGCTGACCAGTTAGCGCAGTGGTTGGTACACTTTAGGGACCCGCTTACAATCCAAATTCCCGGCGCATGTGAGTTTTGTTGGCGGTCACCCTACCGGACAGGTGGAGTTTCGACCGGGTACTCCGGCTTCCCCCCATAGCAGAAGACCACTAGCAAATTGAAAATATTTCAGTAAAAACTTTAGTTTATACGGTAGAAGTGTTTGGTTCACACATAATGCAACCGCATGCGCAGCCGAAGGACAAAATTCACTTCGAAATACACACACATAGACACCCTGACTTTCACATCAACACGCGAGCATCCTTAATCACATTAGCAAGGCTACCGATATAATAAATAAGCAATGCTTTGTAGGCGATTAAAAGGTCCAATGTATCACTGTCACGAACCGGTGCTTTAATTATAACTCACCGGTTCGATACGTCGCTGCACTTTATAACCCACTAGCTCATACGTTTCTTAAGAAGTTAAGCCGATATACAAGGTGCATAAAACTAAAAGAATCAGTGTCGCTTCTAGAACGGGACCTCTTTGCAATGTAGCCACCTACCAAACATACGACAGCAAACGCATAGTCTGGAACAAGATTCATATGAACGTATGCACTCGATAAAACTAAAATGATAATCACATAATGCGCTGAATTGCTAGTGTGTTCGTCCAGATGAAATTCCTGATTTGTCCAGATGTTCAGAAATTATGTCATTGCCTTGACATAGTATTATCGTTCAACACCTCGACTTGCCGCTCAATACATTGTCTGTCTAGTCGATAGCGGCTCAATATTTCTGCGTCACGGAGATCGCTGACATCCTTTCTTACTCTAAACATTATCATCTCCCTCGGGAGAACAACGTCTAAAACTCCTACGGCCGCCAAGTTTACGCACGCTTAGACTGATCTTTCCCACTCGTAGCGTTCAGCAAACATCTTACGGCATCTAAGCTGCGATATCTTTGCTTAAACGGTTAACAGTACTTACGATAAGCGTACGACCGAATCTAACGTAAGATCACCATATGATCTGTTGATAAAACGGCCTCCAGGCTCGTACTGTGAGATCGAACTCCAAACTTTACGTCCACACTGACTATTTCAGTGGGTTCGAGCATCCAGCAGACGACACCGTTTATAGGAAATGCATGTTACGGTACAGATCCGGCCTGCGACTTCTTCAGCCTCCAGTGCCCGAGTAACTCGATTGTTCGGTTCACAAACCTGATTGCGGGACGTAAGGATGCTATGGTAAGAAAATAAGACATATGGTGTGCAACATTTGAGCGTCGCTCTTTGAAAAGGGGGTTTCGTGATGTGCGTAAAGTGTCGTCCCAGATTAGCCTTTGCAGTCCGCACAGGCTAATCAGGGACGACAATTTCCGCCTAAACTGGATTCTTGCTAAGTCTTCTTTTCAGCAAAAAAAAGAAGAAAAAAGCGGAAAGTGTCGTCCCGGATAAGCCAGTGCGGACTGCACAGGATAATCTGGAAAGACACTTTACGCACATGCATTAAACCCCCTTTTCACAGAGCACGGCTCATTTGATTTGATATCGTGATTTCTGTTGTCTGCAATGACTAGAACGGATCGTCTGTACGTTATAAATATGCCTTCAAAAAGTTCTGATGATGCGGTGCATAGATAATTTATCAAGTTTATACGAACACTTGTTTCTGATGCTGTTTATTCAACATTTATAACTGTTATTGATATATTTATTTCTCCAGCAGTTTCAAAACATGGCCCAATCAATAAACAACTATAATCAATATACGAAAAAAATCGTTTGACACATAGAATAAATATACACATACAATCAATATTCTAATAGAACCAATATATAAATACACTATATATACAAACATACTTAATATACAGACATAATAAATATACACATATAAACAACTTACACATTCTTGTATAATCAATACCATAAATCAACGAACAACTGTCCCTCACTCTGTGAAAACGGGGTTTCATGCATGTGCGTAAAGTGTCGTCCCATATCAGCCTGTGCAATCCTCACAGGCTCATTAGGGAGGACACTTTCCGCTTTTATGATATTTTTGTTTTAATAAAGTCTCTTCTAAGCAAAAATCTAGTTAAGGCGAAAAGTGACGCCACTTATTAGCCTGTGTGGACTGCACATGCTAATCTGGGATCATACTTTACGCACATGCATTAAACCCCCTTTTCACAGAGCGAGGCTAAAAAAGAAACATCGTTTCATTTGTAGATGTGCCCCCAAGACAACCATTGTGGCAAGACACCTAACTGTTGCAGCTACAGCATAGGTGACCCATCGGCGACATTCACCTTGGAGCACACCTACCAAGCGTACCGGAACTGCTCCGGGCGCACCAACTGCGCGGAAATCCAGGCGCCATGGCAGGTCATCAACACCACCGCTGGAGCCACGTCATCGTATGTGCAGCTGGAGTACCTCTGTGATAACGGTAGGTGCCATAAACGAACACTTAAAGCCCCATTAACACTCAAAATCAAAGAATATTTCGTAAAATATTTCGTAAAATAAAATTAACGCATAAACAATCATTGTCCTTATAGCATAAGCCAACATTTTAACGCTATATGTGGTCTGGTAACATAGATTTAAAGCCCATATAACGCTCAAAATCAACTAATAATTCGTAAAATATTTCATAAGATAAAGCTAACAAATAAAAATCAGTGTTCCTTATAGCAATAGCCAAACTTTCAACGCCAGATGTGGTCTGGTAACATAGATTTAACAAGATATAAACTGCTCTTTTTTGTGGGACAATATATTCAACACATGTTCATGTACCAAATTGTGTTCGTGTGTCGTGTGAACAGATATCGTTGCGGGGAAATTAGAATAGAATTCACATGTATATTGTACCACAAAAATAAAAAGAGCATTTTGTATCTTGTTAAATCTATCTTACCAGACCACATCTAGCGTTGAAATTTTGGCTATTGCTATAAGGAACACTGATATTTTATGTGTTAACTTCATTTTACGAAATATTTTACGAATCATCCGTTGATTTTGAGTGTTAATGGGGCTTAAAGGGACTGTCAACTAGATAAAGCGTCGCGCGACGCGAAACGATATTTTGGGAACCTACGAGGATTGCTTATATAGCTAAAAAATACATCCGCCTTAAACATGAGCGTCCGTAGTCGAGTGGTCTAAACAGGTAGCTTTTTACTCTAGGACTCCAGGAATCCGGGGGTCAGTGGTTCGAGCCCTGTTGAGGGTTACTTTTTTTCCTTTTTTTAAATTGTATTCTTGTTTTTTAATGGAGATTTTTAGTTCAAATGTTTAAATTTATTAATATAAAGCATTTAAAGCATTTAATGACAAGCTTCAATACATGCCAAAATCTAGTGGACAGTCCCTTTAAACCAATGTCTTACACCTTTTCCATGACATATAGCTCGGTTTTCAGAGTGCTTTGCTTTCAAACGGGACATCTGGATTTTCCAGTCCGTTCGCAATCCTACGTGAGGATTACACAAAAGTATTATATAAAAGGTTTTTGTGAATAAAGGCCTACAAACTCGATACAATAATAATGAATCACCTCTATCTACAGTTGCTGACAAGATGCCAATGTGCGGAGGACCCTTCAAGAAAACAACCAAAGTCACCAACTCCAGCGATATCTGGTTCGACGGATCAACCGAGACCTTTGACCCTACAAGGGCCAGCAAGGAGTGCAAATGTTCGTTCACCAATCTGAACACACAGGAGTCGACCAGGCTCATACTGGACTGGATCGACGTACGCTTGGAGAGCCACTATCGTGACGTCAATGCCTCTTCCGCAATGTGTTCCAGTGCCATATTTGCGCCCCAGGGCTTCTTCCGGCGTTGTAAGGAAATACCCGAACATTGGAAAGAAAACTTTATATATAAAGACACAAATCCCTCCTACCATGCAATTGACTTGCCACCTGGACGGACAGCGGATGTGGTTCTGACCAATATTCATAAGAATGGTCAACGGGACTCACCAGCCATGATCTGGTTCAAGGCCAGAGGTAATTATTGCCCGTTATGTATTACCTACATTGTAATTTTTGTGTATCGTAAACTGGAAAGGAGCTACACTCGTTTATAAAAGACATGGGGTTTGTTGTGGTATTAATCATGTAAACGCTATGTTTTTATTGACAAAATAAAAACTTTTTTTAAAGAAAAACATTGTATTAAAACTAGAACATTACCTATCGAGTATCGAGTAGTATAACTACTCGAGTCATCTATTTTATAATTTATCTCCGTTATCTGCCTTAATTGATAAAGTAAAATGTTTTCTCCAGCCTTCCCAGACATGCTGCTGAACATGATTTGCGAAGAAGTTATACCAGCAGAATTTACTACAACTACATCAACAACAACGACAACTACACCAACAACCACCACAACTACACCAGCAACAACTACAACTACACCAACAACAACTACCACTACACCAACACCAACTACAACTACACCAACAACATCTACAACTACACCAACAACAACTACAACAACACAAACAACCACTAAAACTTCACCAACAACAACTACCACTACACCAACAACAACTACCACTACACCAACAACAACTTCCACTACAACAACAACAACTACCACTACACCAACAACAACTACCACTACACCAACAACAACTTCCACTACACCAACAACAACTTCCACTACAACAACAACAACTACACCAACTACCATGACACCACAACCAACAACAACTACACTACAACCAACAACAACTACACCACAACCAACACCTACACCACAACCAACAACTACACCACAACCAACAACAACTACACCACAACTTACAACAACAACAACTACACAACAACCAACAACAGCAGAAGTGCTGACATCTAAGGCTACTGCAGTCCCCATTGATGCCAAGAAAGGTAAAATAAGTACATGCAGTAAGAAGAACGTGAAAATCATATTGAGTTCAGAGTCATCCGATTAAAACCACATTTTAATACCGCTTAGAAACTAGTCGTATGTTTCTAAATGATTTTAAATAAAGAATTAACACAATCGAGGCTCAAATATTATTTTTTTCGAAAGCGTTTATTTTTATTTAACACACACTGAACATACAGCTATTGTTTATACACATCAAACGCAACGTGTAATTGATACTACGATTCTTTGTTTAGTAATCGCAATGTCCTGGACACGGTTGTCTGTTGTCAACGTACATATTTTGAACATCATAGACATTTTATAAACATAAATTGATTATAAAATGAGACTCTTTCTGAGAAAACTGGACATGTGCGTGAAGGGTCATCCCAGATAAGCATGTTCACAGGCTAACCAGGGACGACACTTTATGTTTTTAACGAATAATCATTTAATGAAAGTCTTGTTTAGGCGGAACGTGTCGTCCCTAATAAGCCTGTGTGGACTGCACAGGTTAATATGGGATGACACTTTACGCACATGCATTAGCCCAGTTTTCCCAGAACGAGGCTCACAATGTTCTGATCATATTTCAGAAGGCGGCAAGATGAATCAACTCTGGTACCTGGCCATCTTCATTCCCATCGGCGTCGCCATCACCATTTTCGTTATCTTCGTTATGTGGTGTTACTATAAGAGGTAAGCTTATATTAAGGATTCTTTTTACAGCGTTAAGCCAGTAGTTTAAATATAGTTTTGGTGGTAAGCCGGTAGTAAAAATTATTTTAAGACGTAAGTGAGTGGTTTAGTTTTTTTAAGAGGAAAGTGAGTGGTTTGATTTATTTAAAGAGGTAAGATAGTGGTTTAATTTGTTTTAAGATGTAAGTGAGTGGTTTAATTTATTTTAAGAGGTAAGTGAGTGGTTAAAATTATTTTAAGAGGTGAGTGAGTGGTTTATTCATTTTAAGAGGTAAGTGAGTGGTTTATTTATTTTAAGAGGTAAGTGAGTGGTTTATTCATTTAAAGAGGTAAGTGAGTGATTTATTTATTTTAAGAGGTAAGTGAGTGGTTTATTTTTGAAGAGGTAAGTGAGTGGTTTATTTATTTTTAAGAGGTAATTGTGTGGTTTATTCATTTTAAGTTGTATTCCAGTAGTTTAAGTCTATGTATAGGAGGTCAGCTCAGGGTTAACCTTATTTAAGAGATGAACGATTACTTTGAGCGTGTGTTCGAGAGGTAAGTTATAGGTTTAACCTCTTTTAAGAGGTACACAAGCTGAGGCGCGTCATGCGAGTTTCACACAAAATCACTCGGTTACTGGACTTTTTAACCCCCGATGCTTTGAAACGACCGTTCCCATGCGGTGATCACAGTTTTATTAATGTTATTTGTATAATTGGTATTTTGTTATAAAAGTAGTAGTTGATATGAAAAAGAATTTCCTGATAAAGTGTGTGAAGTTTTACTGTTTAATTTATAACAAACCTCATTAATTTAAAAATTTCATACGAAAACATAACGATAACACATTTAATTTCTGGAAAGAACTTTTTGAAAATATTTTACTACCATCGACAAGTAATTTAATGTTCTGATATTGTTTTCAGAACCAGTAATAATACAATTTTGATGGCCCATCCCTCAAAACAAAGAACGCGATCGGAAATATACCGCGTCTTCAAAGGCAGCCAATCCCCGATGGACGATTTCATCAAGCGTGAACACGGTACCTCGCATGGTTTCAGTAAAGGTTCCCGGCCAGGATCCTTATACAGCGTCGGGACACCAGTATACGCGGTCGTGCAAAAACGGAGTCCCGAATCGCCGTCGGTAACAGAAAATCCTATCTATACAGAGCCAATGAGAACGGTGCCATATATAATACCGGTAGATGATCTCCAAGATAATGGTGGCCCTATTGCTAACGGCGGAAACACGCCCGAGAGACGGTTTACCTATGTCCGCCTGCGAGACAGTCGGAAGCCACCCATGACCAACGGTGGTCCAAGCGGAATTGCCGGCCCAGGGTCTAACCCGGCTACTGCCCTTACCCAATCTACAAAAGACATGTCGGATGTATATGACCCCAGTCATTCGTCCCCAGAATCCACTACGATCGATCATGACAAATCCAAACCCGGAAGTTTGTTGGATAGAAACAACATGTTAGGAGATGGGGCAGTTACCATCCATGTTAACAATATAAGTAACCCGAGAGTTCCATCCTCGGCAAGGTCCGGGACGTCTTCGGAATCCTCCGGCGCCTTCTGAAAGTGTTAGAACGTCCACTTGTGATTCGGTGGCACTTTGAAACAACTGAGAAAATCATAACTGGACCAATTATTTTCCCAGACAAATTGAGAAAACCTTTAGCGAAATGGACTTATACTTGTCCGCTAATATTTTTGGTATGTGATATCTGTGAGTTAACGCATGAAATGCATCGTCAAATCACGCGGCATCTATATTCCGTTGCTACATTATAGGCCATAATATACTGAAAAGGAGATAGCTGCATACTTAACACAAGTTAGATACATGTGTATAGAGAATTCTATGTTTGTGTTGCAAACAATGCAGGTCTACTAAGCCAGGCATAGAAAACCTAAACCAGGAGACTTCACAAGTTTTTCAAGAATCTTCGATTCTTAAATGCTATTCCATTTATAAGTTCATAATCGCAATTGTCTGTCTTTATTTCACGTTTCTAGTTTATTTTCATTATTTTGATTACAAAAAATGGCTGTAAATAACGCACAATTTCAAAGAGAAATAAAAATGAATAAGATCACATTACAATACTGTGCGCGTTTTCAACAAGATGTGGTATGGAATATAGTTTAGTTTAGTTTATGTAAAGACTATATAGAGCAAACGCCTCACCCAACGATTCTTTTAATGCATTAAAAGTAACATTTTATTCATTTTATTCATTTTAAGCATCGTGAGAAGCGCTGTAAATATTTTTCCTGTCATATTGTTACATATTTGCCTTTTATAACTTCGTACGTTAAAATTGGATTACTAACAATTTACTGATTTTCGTAAAAGAACTTTCTTTTATCGTAAATGACATCAAGGGGAAATGTTTACTAAATTCTGAAATATTTAGACTAATGTTATAACGTAACCCTTTAATAAAACTGTAATATACCTGTACTAATGATTAAAACATTTTTCTATCATCGACAATTAGTTTACACATACTGGGATAAACAGATATGTATTATCAGTATTGTTTTTTATCAACCGTGCTCACGGTGCGTCACGTGACTTGTTCATACTCGTGACTTTGTATAGTGCATTTCTTACATTCAAAGTGAGTTAATATTTTGGACAAGCACTCCAGTTGTTTGTTGACATAATTTCTTTTACTAGGTCTCATTTTGTACATTATTAGAAACGATATTTTTTTGTATAATATCATATTAATCGTTTGTCGTTTATTTTTGAAGATAAATACATTTGTATAAAAGACTAATGGAAGTTTGTGTTTGTTCTTATTACAAATTTGGTTTAACATGGAGCACATGTATGTGAAAGAAAAATCTGGTCTACCCGTCAATACGGGCTATAAATCAATAGATTGGATGTAAACGCCGATATAAATAATAAAAGGTGGAACGTGTTGAATATTATTGCTATCTATTCTCAATGTAAGGGAAGCAATCACGAACACAGATATTGATATTCTTAAAGAAACAATATCTGCAAAATTCTTAATCTCAATGCGCTGTTGTTTGCAATTTATATTTGGAGTTAATCGCCGTATATAAGCAATAAATGGTGGACTATGCCTTGTTTAAAAAATAGTTATGTAATAAATATTGTCAAACCTCCATACATTTTAAATTGTACTACTCACTGTCAACAATTTGTATAATATTTGAACTTAAATAGGACTTACAAACATATTCAAGCGTACATTTACATACACGTTTACGCTTTAAATTGCAGCAATGTCATTATTTTCATATATTTTAATCTGGGTTTTGTGTGTTCAAAAACTAGGTAATTAGGCTAAACCTGAGAAAACTTTATTAATTAATTAAAAAAAAAACAAAGAAAATATATAATTAAAAAAAGTGCATGCCACGGGGATCGAAACTAAGACTTCTGGAAGCACAAAACTTACTATTTTCCACTTTACCACACAAGAAGTTAAACACAATGTGTGTAATTCAGGTTGTTGCTTAAGTTTTGATGAAACGCATTACAAACGCTTTATTTTTTCTATTTCGATTGATGATTATAAACAAACACATATTTTAAACAGTTTTTTTAGTCATGAGGGTAATTTTGCTTGCTTTTATATAATAAATAGATTATTTTTCGAATATATGACATTTTTTTTAGTCACATTTTTTCCATATTTTTAACAAGTTCCTTAAAGACTCAATCTTGATTATACATTGTTTGAATCGAGGCCAAGTTAGAATCTGCTTCACGGATGTTATTTAAGTATGCTTTTAGAATAACAGGATTTAGTCTCTAATTTTGTTGTAGACGTATTACTGTTGTAACGTACTGTCGTTGAATAAACGCGTATTTATGTTGTTTATTTGACACAGAAGTTTCATTTAACACTACAAATATTTTTATCAAAAATGATATGTTTATGGCAATTTGAAAAGAGTGAGCCGACCATTAACCTGTTAAAACACACTTAGGAATACAATTTTAGTAAAACGCTGTGACTACTATAGAAGCCACATGTATGACCCAATCTTAATGAAACTTGGTCAGAAGGGTTGTCTCGACACTATCTAAGCCACGTTTGAATCTGGATTTCGTTTGCCAACAATGAAGGTTACTACCAAGGTCAAATCTTATAAAAAGTACTACTCTATAATCAAAAGCTTATGACTCAATCTTGATGAAACATGGTCAGAATGTTTATCTCGAAAACAGTAAGGATATTGTTTAATCTGCGTCCAGTGTGGTCTAAACCTAGGTTAGCCAGGTGAAGTCTTTGACAATGGATGTACCTTGAACTCATGTAATAGCTTCAGAGCCGCCATCACCATCTTCTCGAACGATGCATGAACCCTTTATCATACGAGATACGGTAAATCGGTCTAAAGCTAAATAAATGTTTATTTTGGCGAGAACGTATTTGCTTAATACTAGGGCCGAATATGCTTTGTCGCTTTGCCAGGAAATATACCTTCAGATCTTCAGATCAAACACAGGTTAGTGAGAAACTGGCGATATAACCTGGATTTCTTGTAAACAAAGTCTACCAACAAATTCGGTCGATATTTTGATGTATTCTTGTTCATGTTCTCACAAATCATGGGTTGGAGGATAATGTTAAAACTCGTGGTAATTATTGTATTTGTCGCTGGATGTTTTGGATACGCACCATTTAGACTGACCGACTGCAGTAAGTTTATTTCAAAGATTTTTCATTTTGATATGTTCTTAATGTATTAGCTGACGGTGTTGTTGGTGCCTGATGATTTTCATTTTCAAAGGATTTCTTCACAGATTTTAGTAATTTTGAAAAACTTTCATTAAATGTTGTAACCTACAAATTATATTATGTGTTATTTGATGTCCGATAAAAAAAAAAATGTTTTCCACAACAAAGTATCGTCCTTTATAATATTTTATATGATATATAATAAATTCTTTCCGAGTTCCACGAGAACATGTTTTATATAAATTAATTATGTTATTGACTTGTATAACACATGATATCATCGAATTTCAAAGGAATTGGACATCGGTTGTAAAAATGAAAGTTTATGCATAACCTAATAAAGCTTTTATATATGCACCCACTCTTATCAAAGTATCTTCCTGAGCCTGATCCGGTTTTTTCCGACGTAAGGATTGACGGACAGACAGACACAAGGACGGGCATAATACAGGCGTAAAATCCCTCCTGTGAAACACCGGCTATGCAATAATCACAAAACGTTACACCAACGTCCTGATGATAACAATTCATGAATGTTAAAGCCTCCAGCCCTAACAGAGTGGTTACTATCAGTGGCAGACTGTTAGAGCACCCGGTCCGGATCCCGGGCCATGTTCGAGCTCCAACCACAGTGATCATACACAGGCCCGTGGAGTCGGGAATGAGGTTGGACGTCAGCGTTGAAAAGTTCATTTTCTTCGACTACTTCGTTCTCCCTTGTGTATCTCGGATCGGAAGTTGGTACGTAATATGGTATCTTAATATATGAACCGCGCTCTGGGAAAACCGGGTTTAAAGCATGTGTGTAAAGTATCGTCCAAGATAAGCATGTTAAGTCCGCAAGATATTTCGCTTTGTATGTATTCATGTTGAAATTAAATACATTTTTATGCAAAGTTGTTTTAAATATACTGTGCCAGAACAATTAACGCATAGACATTCGTGTTATAAGTTCCCTACCGGTGTTACCTTAAGGGACCATCGGTTTACCTCTAGGTATTCCTTGTGTCCCTGGTTCCGTCAGTCCGTCTGCCCGGCCGAATCTGGATACTGCGATTATCGTTCTTAGAAAATAGTGTCGCGTAGTGAGAAAACTGGGCATAATGCTTGTGCGTAAATTGTAATCCCATACAATGCGGACTGCACAGGCTAATCAGGGACGACAATTTCCCATTTTATGACATTTTCGTTTAAATGTAGTCTCATCTTAGCAAAAATCCAATTTAGGCGGAATTTGTCGTCCTGATTAGCCTCTGCGGACTGCACAGGTTAATCTGGGATGACAATTTACGCACAAGCATCATGCCCAGTTTTCTCAGAACACGACACAATACTTAAGCTAGGTTGATTAAACTTGGTATGTTGATAAAAGGCGATATCGGGAATATGCATGTTTTTCAGTTTTTTGTTTTCATTAGACAAAATTGTGGTTGCTATAGTTGAAGAAATAATTTAAGACTAAATATGAATCATTCGACAACATAAAAAGCACCAATGCAAGGTTGATGAAATTTGATATGTGGATAGAGGTCCCATGGGAAATATGCCCGTTATTGTATTTTTTCGTCAGACAAAAATTGCGATTACTTTTGTTACAGATGCAATGGTTTTGGAAATAATTGAACTATAATCTGGATCCTGCGATAATTCACACATTACATAAGCTAGCTTGATATAACTTTATATTTTGATACAGAACCACATTGGGAATATGCAGTTTTTTAAGTTGTTGGCTTCAGTCCGTCTCTCCGTCTGCCCGTCTCATGGATGGATGAATAAAAGTCCATGTGGATAATATGCACGTCATTTAAGTTTTTATGTCAGACATGGTTGCCATGGTTAAGAAAGTAAGGGATAAATAAAATCTGGATTATGGACCATGCGACAATTTAAAAAAGTACGCATGCACTTCAAGCATTACCTTTGAATTATTACACATGTAAAACAAATGGGTACACGTTTGAATACATTGATGAAACGAGGTATGTGGTTAGAGTTTGAATTATTACACATGTTAAACAAATGGGTACACGTTTGAATGCATTGATGAAACGTGGAATGTGGTTAGAGTTTGAATTATTACACATGTTAAACAAATGGGTACACGTTTGAATGCATTGATGAAACGTGGAATGTGGTTAGAGTTTGAATTATAACACATGTAAAACAAATGGGTGCACGTTTGAATACATTGATGAAACGAGGTATGTGGTTAGAGTTTGAATTATTACACATGTTAAACAAATGGGTACACGTTTGAATGCATTGATGAAACGTGGAATGTGGTTAGAGTTTGAATTATTACACATGTTAAACAAATGGGTACACGTTTGAAAGCATTGATGAAACGTGGAATGTGGTTAGAGTTTGAATTATAACACATGTAAAACAAATGGGTACACGTTTGAATACATTGATGAAACGAGATATGTGGTTAAAGTTTGAATTATTACACATGTAAAACAAATGGGTACACGTTTGAATACATTGCTGAAACGAGGTATGTGGTTAGAGCTTGAATTATAACACATGTAAAACAAATGGGTACACGTTTGAATACATTGATGAAACGTGGTATGTGGTTAGAGTGCCACGAACGCTAACAATCTCTTTTTTTTTTAACTTCAATGATATTTAATAAAATAGCAAACGCATGTTTTAACATCTGCATTGAACCGTAAATAATTAATAACATTGAAGAAAAAATCAATTGGGGTTTATGTTTTAATAGATCTATCATTGACAAAAGCCTGAAACAAATCACTAGCCTCCAGAATCCAAACTGTACTCATCAACCTCCTCTCCTTTGGTGTTTTCGATGGACATTCGCTTTTTATGCCCCCTTCTTCGAAGAAGAGGGGATATATTTATTTTTTTGGCCTGTCTGTCTGTCATTCTGTAATTCTGTCCCAAAACTTTAACCTTGGTCATAACTTTTGCAATATTGAAGATAGCAACTTGATATTTGGCATGCATGTGTATCTCATGGACCTGTACATTTTGAGTGGTGAAAGGTCAAGGTCATCATTCAAGGTCAAAGGACAAATATATGGGTCAAAATCACTAAAATAGGGGGCATAGTGTTTCTCAAACACATCACTTGTTTTTACTGACAATAAACATCTTTGCCTGGTATGTGTTAACTGTATCATCGGTTTCGCTCTAGTTCCTACGACGCTTGTGACCTGTTGGGTCGCTATCACAATAAGTGTCCATGGCAACTAAAAGACAGCAACTTCCCGTGCACGTGCCCATTTCAAGAGGGCGAATACAGCCTACAAGCATTACCATTTAACGTTCCGAGCGTCAGAGGATCATGGTCGTTCATTGCATACGTAAGACACATTCTTACTGTGCTGTAAACAGGGGAGTATAATCGCATATTTCAATTTAAAATAGTGCTGCGGTTAGTTCCTTTTTATTTTATTCAACACCGTCATTTTCACGTGCGGTTTATTGTTAACGATTGGCACTCATTCCGTAGTTCTAGTCAATATGGTTTATTTCTAAATAAATACTTCTATTCTTTATGCACAGTTATTGGTTGTTAAACTATTAACGCTCCTTTGGACATTGTTACATTATTGAAATATGTAATAGAAAAAACTGCGGGTTTACAATATCAGTCATTTTGCATGAATGGTTTGTTTTAATTATTCTAAATAATGTATTGACCCCATAAAAATACACTCTTCTAGTCGTGCCATGCTCCTATATATATGTTGTAAAATTACTGAAAAGTTACTAAGTATATGGTCAGCAGAAGTATCTGGACGAGTAAAATGGCGCTAGTCCAACTGGACAAGTGGATTAAAATGAAATGGTCTAGCCCTATATGGCAATTTTGTGTTCTTGTTCCAGGGCGACTTCCGGGTCAGCGGGCGCCTGGTGAACACCACTTCTGGCGAGGAGGTCAACTGCTACATGGTGGAATTCACAGTGCAGAGCGCGGTCACCAGCTCCCCGTGGTCACTCTGGCACTGGTGATTACGCATGACCATGGCGGTCAATTTGGACCAACGTATCAACCGTTGTCTAATGGTGAAGACCGATTTGCACTTGTGAACATTTTGGACCATGTGCTCTTATGACTGAGCATGGGCCATGGTTGAGAATTTCTTACCTCTCGGACGCTTGGGAACATGGTGTGAACACTTATAAACGCACAGGGCCATATTTGAATACTGAACGTTTGACACATGACTTTATAAATCGTTATTTCAAAAGAGTGTCTGTTCGTTTCGGTAATGGTAAATATACGTGCGAACTAAAACATATATTTAAGTCTTAATTTCTATAAAACTATACATTTGAAACCAGTTAAAGCATATATCCATATTATTACATTTTGAAACATTCATAGTTAAGTATGTGTAACTCAGAAACTAATCATCTGGTTTAAAAATAAGTTCAGAGTAGTGTTCTTTTGAAGGTAAAAATGGGAGTTAACCAATGAACAGATCGATAAAATCACTTGATTAAAACAGTGAATGGTTAGATTCCTTACTTATATCAACAGCAATTACATATACAACTATTTCAGGTTATAAATGTATATACATTATAACAGAAAGCAGATAGACATATACACCTGTATTGTGTACTGTTTGAACCAAAACATTTTATTCATGACTTGAATTGAAAACAAATGAACCTCGCTCTGTTAAAAAGGGGTTGAATGCATGTGCGTAAAGTGTCGTCCCAGATTAGTCCGCACAGACGGACTGACGGAACCAGTCCGCACAGGTTAATCAGGGACAACACGTTCCGCTTCTATGGTCTTTTTCGCTTAAAGGAAGACTCTTCTTGACGAAAATCCAGTTTATGCGGAAAGTGTCGTCCCTGATTAGCATGTGCGGACTGCACAGGCTAATCTGGGACGACACTTTACGCACGTGCTTTAAACCTCCTTATTCACAGAGAAAGGCTCAATTTCAAATCTACGATGCATTGACTGGTTGAGCGTCTCAGACCCCTATCCCGGACCTAGTCCTCGTGCCTCTTTCGGAAGGCAGTTATACATAAACACCTTTATTGTATTGTTTAAACCCAAACATTTTATTCGTGTCTTGAAATGAAAACAAAAAGTTCAAGTCTCGTTCAACTCGTTGCGCATCTCAGACCCCTATCGCTCGGGGCCCCTATTCCTCGTGCCGTTTGCCGAAGATGCACGAGATACTGACGCAGTCCGAGGCCGTTGTGGCCTGAACGATGAAGCAGCCTACCTCCTTGTGAGTGGTCGTATCATTGATTAATATTTTGTTTGCTGTTCACTGAGTATTTACTGTGTTGAGTAATGAACAATGATTATCAACAATATCTTCGGTCCATATCTATATTTTAGCCGGCTTCAGGGAAAACTGAGCTTTACGGAGGATTGTTTTCTCCTACACTGGATTTTTATTAAGAAGAGACTTTTTTCAAATCAAAGTTCAATTATAGTGTTAAGTGCCATCTCTGATTAGACTGTGCGGACTGTATAAGTAACAAAAACACGCTTAGACCATACGTTCATTAATTATAAACTTCGTATGTATATCAACAGCCTTTACATATACAACACTTGTATGTATACATTATAACAAAGGCAGATAAACATAAACGCATTTAGTGTGTACTGTTTGAACCCAAACATTTTATTCATGACTTGATTTCAAAAACAATTTCAAATCTACGATGCATTGACTCGTTGCGCGTCTCAGACCCCTATCGCTCGGGCCTATTCCTCGTGCCGCTTGCCGAAGAGGCACGAGATACCGACGCAGTCTGAGGCGGTAGTGGCCTGCACGATGAAGCAGCCTACCTCCTCGTGAGTGGTCGTGTCCACAATCTTGGCCTCCACTTTGTAGTCGCCCTACAAAGGAAGACATACATTTAGCAACTGCGCATCGTGGCGTAGTGGATATGGTGTCCGCCTTGCGACCGGGAGGTCACGGGTTCGATCCCCACTGTGAGAGATTTCTTAAGATCTTTCCCAGAGACACCAAGTACTGGTTCTAGTCACAGGAAACTGCTTCGAGAGCGTTTCAAATAAGCCTTAGGCACTTGATGTTTTTGAAGGCATATTTCGGACGCTATAGACGCTATGCTGATCTCAACATTATTGAGAAAAACAAATTTAATGTGTAGGTACAAACAGCGCTGACCCATTTGATCTTTCTTACCGATATTATTCTCAATACAATTATTGCAGCTGTTTGAAAGGATATTCAATGGGTAAGCTTGATGTGTAACCTGATTAGTGCGTTTTCCAAACATCTAGTCACATTCCGGAGTAAGTGTATTTTAATAAAAGTATGTGTAATAATTATAGCCACTGCTTAGTACAATAACATTATTACGGTTTCATTCATTCAGAATAAGCGTACATTTGATACACAACTAATGCTCCATTGCGGCATAATTACGTCGTCTAAGATCGCTAGCCAACTTTGTACGATTCAATTCTTGCGTTTGAAGTCGTCCTTTTCTAATCGATTTGTGTTTGCTTATTTGCTAAATAAACTTATTGTTTGTTTGAAAAAAGCAATAACATTTGTTTTGGTTTTCAACATCGCTTCACCCTTTCCTCCAAAATTACATCAATGTAATGCTAAAAAGTTGCTGTAAGTTGTTGCAAACGTGGTTTACTTACTCGATTTTCTCAAGTTGCATCACACACTTGTGTAGATAAAGAAATGAGGCGGATACTTATCATGTCTACCAATTTATTTATTTTTGTTTGACCGAAATTTCAAAGCGTTTTTTCCCCAGTTTGTTCTGAATTTTGAACATTAGAAACAATATCATAATACGTTTGTGGACTTGGATTATAAAATTAGCTCAGTCATGTCAGTTTTCACAAGTTTCATGGGCATGGTAAGCCGACAACATCAGTACTTACTGTCCACAAATTTATGCCAGTAATTGACATCACCTCTGCTAATCGGTTGTAGGTGTTGACTGGCCATATACAATCTTTCACGGTCAATCCTCACATACGGTCAAATACTCACGAACGTCACGAAAATTCACGAACCGAGCATCAACAGTTCAACGATCAACCGAACAAACTTGCGAAATTGATACAGGCCTTTCCCTAGGAAAGTGGTTACTCACAGCGGCTAAGCAGCACGGAAGAAGGTTGTTGCAGAAGGGGGTGCCCCCGTTCGCGTGTCGTTAACAAATCTTTCTAAATAATCTTAATCAAAATCAACTCGTCAGAGCTATTAAAGTTTGTGATCTGTTCGAAGAGTCGACAATCACTTTGAATGATATTCGTGGAACATGGATTCGAATTCAGACACAGAGTATTCTCCTACCATTGTGTTGTAAGTCAGTTAAATAATGTATACGAGCATCGATCTGTGAAAGTTTTTTTTTTATGTATGTGCGTAAAGTGTCGTCCCGGATTAGACTGTGCAGTCCGCACAGGCTAATCAGGGACGACACTTTCCGCCTAAACTGGATTTCTGCTAAGGAGGGACTTTTTTTTTAAAAGAAAAATATCATAAAGCGGAAATTGTCGTCCCTGATTAGCCTTTGATAAAGGACGACACTTTACGCCATGCATAAATCCCCCTTTTCACAGAGCGAGGCTCATACGTATGATTACCTGTGCCAGCCATCTAATGTTGCTCGCCAAGTCATCGATGTGGACGGTGAGTGGGTTAAGATGGTACGCTCCGACTGGGAATGGACATGCGCACTCGAACTCTGGGGACGTCTGGGCGATTTCTATGGGACAGTGGTGGGTAGTGTTCTGGTAGTGCTTTCCACTGAGTACCGTGCATAGGTCGTACGAGCTGTAGTTGTGAAAATTTGATTAGTTTTATTTGTCTGTTGATTCATTCGATCGTAATTTTCTTACATCGTTTCTTCTTTTATTCGTACGTTTATTCGTTCTATCGTGTGTTTGTTCGCTTATCGGTCGTTCTTTTGGACGTTCTTTCGGTTATATATTCATTCTATAGTTCGTTCGTCCGTCCGTTCGTGCATTCGTTCGTTGGTTCGTTCTTTCATTCGTTCGTTCGAACGTTCGTTCATTTATGTATACATACATAAATACATGTATTTATTCATTTATTCATTAAAATGACCTTAATCGTGATCCAATGAATTCAATTATTTGGACTAATGTCTAATACGATGGAATAAATATATATCTATTATGGGATATTTTCAAATCCGCACTTTAGGTGTGCTAAATACGATATTTTTGTCTTTTACATACGTTTGTACTCTACGACTGTAACACAGGACAAACTACAATTTGACGCGTCGAGGACATTTACATGCTGTTATTGTTTGTTTTTAATAAAACCCGTTTTAAAAGTTTCAAAACAGTATAAGAAACTAGTGAACTGGTGTAAATAAGTCCTTATAGCAAACGTTGCATGGGGTAAGACACATCTATAGAAGGCGGGTTTTCAACTCACATAGAACGAATACAATGTACCGAAGCTCCAGATAATTCGTGGTATTGAGTATTTACGC
Source organism: Dreissena rostriformis (assembly GCA_007657795.1). Classification (NCBI taxonomy): domain Eukaryota; kingdom Metazoa; phylum Mollusca; class Bivalvia; order Myida; family Dreissenidae; genus Dreissena; species Dreissena rostriformis. Next base: position 105,987 of record VMBQ01000176.1, read on the forward strand.
ATTAACAATTCCGAAATACGCATTGAAAATATTTGTGAGGGTCAACACGCGTATTCTTGAATTTAAGACACGCTTACATTTTTTATGTGTGTTGTCTCAAACTGTTTTCTAAAAAGTGAAATGTTATATTTTTTAACCTTTTCTTTTTCGACAAGTGTCTACAATTGACTATCAATACATCTTTTATTAAAATAAGGCATTGCAAGCCGTACAATTGTCATTGACCATTTGTATTGTTGACTCTGGTGTCATTGATCATATGCATTACAGATAAAATGTTCAGTGGCTATTTGCATTAAAATATGAGCCTAGTTCTGGGAAAACTGGGCTAAATGCATGTGCGTAAACTGTCATTACACATTAGTCCACACAGGCTAATCAGAAACGACACTTTCCGCTTTTATGGAATTGTGCGTTTCAAGAAAGTCTCTTCCACACGAAAATCCAGTGTATTTGGAAAGTGTCCTCTCTGAATCTTCACAGGCTTTTTCCCAAAACGAGGCTCATATTTCCTAGAGCCTTGATCTAAGAGTTCTACTTACCAGCTTTCAAAGATTCCATATAAATGGATACAAGGTACCTCTACCCAGCCGTTAAACACGTGACGCTGAACCCTCAGGCTGACGTTGTAATGTCCGGCACCCGCGATGCTCTGCAGGATAATCACGTCCGCGCTGACCGTCTCGTTACCAGGGATCTTGATGGGGTCCTGGGAGAGGTGGACATTGTCAATGTGTACTATCTTGTTTGGGCTGGTACCTAACGCGAGGAAACATCATGTTTGTTGGTACTTGTTTGAATTTAATGGATCCCGTCTTTTTGAAAGCTGTACTCAATGTGGGTCTGGGGGAATTAATTGTTGCATAATACAGTATTTACACTCAAGTTAAAGGATGCGCAAGTGGTTAAGACTCTGCAAAAAAAAGAAGCAAGTAGAATGTCTTGTAAAATTAGTTTGAAAAAAAAGCTGTTTATACAGCGATACTATGTTGTCGTCATAATAGACGATCTTTTACATGTCCAAAAAAGGTCTTACATAACATACCAATACATCATTTTAACAGCTTTATTATGTTTGCCGGGCATTTAGGGGACAATTACAAGTAAATATAAATGGTTGAAACCTTATATATGTGCATTGAAGGAAACGTGTATATGGGTGTACAGTAGGCATGCGTACATTGTATTCAAGAATAAGCAGGTAATGAAATCTGTAAAAACAAATATTGTTTAAAAAATTCATAAGATTATTGCATTGATGAATATGTAGTTACGTAAACTAGCGCATGTTTTAGGAGAATACAATATGTGCCCATTTCACATTGTAAGAAGTTCGGTTGAAAATAATAAAAATCTAAAGACAGTTATGTTCAAAAATATAATATAATGCATCAAGACGGCTAATGGATAATGGAAATTGGGTCACCTGACTGTTAACAAGTCAGTTGTTATCGATAGAATTATAATGTCAGTAATGATATGTACGTGTCATATTTTGATAAGACATAAACACACATGTTTACACACATGTTTTGACTTCTACAAAATAAACTATATAACATTAAATGTATCTATGAAAAGCAACAACCCCAACCATCACTGAGACGAAATGCATAAAGTTTACATTGAACACGTTAAAAATACAGTTACAAAATGGTGAAACTTACTACAATCCGTAATTTTAAACGGCCTATACGCCGACGACAACGTAACAAGACATAATATAGAAACTAAGGGCAGCATCCTCATCCGTGCGACAAGTGTCGTATAAAAATTCAATGGACACCTTTCAGACGACCAGGCAGCTCTTATCCAGATTTATCCAGATGTTAGAAAGATAGCCACAGATAGTGAAAGTTAATTTGCAACGACATGACGCTTCTAGTTATGGTGCGGTTATCTCAAATGTAAAAAAATTATGGAACATAATGTGTGACTAGGTACAATGTTTTTGGGTTATCAAAGGAGTAACACAAATTTAACCGTTTTATTACGGAAAACTGATACTGTGTTAATTGTATGAGTTATTTAAATGGAGATAATTTAAAGAAGCATTCACACGTTTACGGTATTTTGCTCTTCATACAGCCACGTACTCTTTTCGACACCAATCATATGTATTTATCTATTAAAGTGAGATATTGATAAAGAGTTCGGAAAGAAATATACAAGGCCCAAAAATATCGATACACGTTGCCTATAGGAATGAAACTCACGCTTTCAAAAAAAAAAACAAAAAAAAAACTCGCACACCAGGCGGAACTTTACAACTCTTTTAGTGCAATATCAATAGTGCGTAATGCGATACTTCAAGTCGATATGACCCTTGTTATTATAATTTAATCTTGGAGTGTAATATTCGATTCTCGCATGACGTTTTGGCATATATGTTTTCATTTTCTTTCTGCATATGTTTTTTTTTATTGAGATCTTTAGGGTGTGTGATTAGTTCTGCGGTAGGTGTGAGGTTCGGCTAGCCCTTAGACCGGTTTGAAACCTCCAATAGCTTTGAATTGCACGTTTCAAGGCGGTGTTCCTAGTTTTAACCAGTTTATGATTATAGTTGGTGTTGTGTTTGTCATTAAAGTAGTGGATACGAACAATAATTTATTTAATAAGTTTATAAGCTGTATTGTTTGCTATATTATCTTTTATTATGAACTTTGCATCAATTCTTGTTTCTGTAGTCAGTTTTTTAACTAAAAGGAAGTCTTCTTTTAAGATTTCAAAACCGTTGTAAATGAGCTTCTTTACAACTGTGAGAAAAAACAATTTTGGTCTTCACAATCCATACGTAAGTCGATGAAATAAATAATTCTTAAACAATACAACAATTAATTTTAATTGTAGTTATCCTATTTTAGAAATCTTCACGGGACTTCTATTTATGTTGTAGATATGATAAATATTTTCTTATATTTTTTTCGTAATTTAGATTGTTTTTATTCAATAGTCATAGACAACATAGTTAAATAGTACAAACTTGTTACGTTGGTATTAAATTATTTCTTATATGTTAAAGAAAACAAAATTCTCTTTTTCTTTAGAATATTAGAACACAATTATAAAGGGTAATTATTACTTTCTCTTTTAGGTACAATTTTCATGGTATCAAGTGATAAGATCAAAATTTATTGTTAAAGGTTTATCTCCCACAATTCTGTCTATACAAACTGTTAACATGAAAGGCATATATATGGTTTAGTTTCAAATTGTTAACAAGTTCATGAAAGACTCAATCTTGATTATACATTGTTTGAATCGAGGCCAAGTTAGAATCTGCTTCACGGATGTTATTTAAGTATGCTTTTAGAATAACAGGTTTTAGTCTCTAATTTTGTGGGAGACGTATTACTGTTGTAACGTACTGTCGTTGAATAAACGCGTATTTATGTTGTTTATTTGACACAGAAGTTTCATTTAACACTACAAATATTTTTACCAAAAATGATATTTTTATAAAATTTATGGCAATTTGAAAAGAGTGAGCCGACCATTAACCTGTTAAAACACACTTAGGAATAAAATTTTAGTAAAACGCTGTGACTACTATAGAAGCCACATTTATGACCCAATCGTAATGAAACTTGGTCAGAATGGTTGTCTTTACACTATCTAGGCCACGTTTGAATCTGGATTTCGTTTGCCAACAATTAAGGTTACTACCAAGGTCAAATCTTAGAAAAAGTACTACTCTATAATCAAAAGCTTATGACTCAATCTTGATGAAACATGGTCAGAATGTTTATCTCGAAAACAGTAAGGATATTGTTTAATCTGCGTCCAGTGTGGTCTAAACCTAGGTTAGCCAGGTGAAGTCTTTGACAATGGATGTACCTTGAACTCATGTAATAGCTTCAGAGCCGCCATCACCATCTTCTCGAACGATGCATGAACCCTTTATCATACGAGATTTACGGTAAATCGGTCTAAAGCTAAATAAATGTTTATTTTGGCGAAAACGTATTTGCTAAATACTAGGGCCGAATATGCTTTGTCGCTTTGCCAGGAAAAATACCTTCAGATCTTCAGATCAAACACAGGTTATTGAGAAACTGGCGATATAACCTGGATTTCTTGTAAACAAAGTCTATTAACAAATTCGGTCGATATTTTGATGTTTTCTTGTTCATATTCTCACAAATCATGGGTTGGAGGATAATGTTAAAACTCGCGGTAATTATTGTATTTATCACTGGATGTTTTGGATATACACCATTTAGGCTGACCGACTGCAGTAAGTTTATTACTAAGATTTTTCATTTTGATATGTTCTTAATGTATTAGCTTTTTGTACCTGATGATTTTCATTTTAAAATGACTTTTTTTCATAGATTTTAGTAATTAAAAAAAAATTAAAAAAAAATCAATGTTTTAATGTTTAACTAACAAATTATATTACATGTTACATTCACTTCCAAGTTCCAAAATAACACGTTTAATGTAAGAACATAATATTATTAACTTACATAAATTACGCTATCGTCGAACTTCAACGGAACTGAACCTTAGATGAAAAATGAAAGGTTTTGCACCATCTTATAAAGACTTTAATAAATACACACCACCTTACCAACGTATCTTTTTGAGAAATCGCATGACTGACGGTCAGACAGACACAATGACGGATATAATATAAACGTGTAATCCCCTCCCTTGAAAAATTGGCTATGCAGTAATTACACAACGCTACACAAACTTTCTTATGATTACAATTCATGAATGTTAAAGCTTCAAGTCCTAGCAGAGTGGTAACTATCAGCGGTAGACTGTTAGAGCACCCGGTCCGGATCCCGGGCCATGTTCGAGCCCCAACCACCGTGGTCATACACAGGCTCGTGGAGTCGGGAATGAGGTTGGACGTAACTGTGGAAAAGTTCATTTTCTTCGACTACTTCGTTCTCCCTTGTGTATCTCGGATCGGAAGTTGGTACGTAAAATGGTATCTTAATATATGAACCGCGCTCTGGGAAAACCGGGCTTAATGCACGTGCGTAAAGTATCGACCTAGATAAGCATGTGAAGTCCGCAAGATATTTCGCTTTGCAAGTATTCATATTGAAATTAAATACATTTTTATGAAAAGTTGTTTTTAATATACTGTGCCAGAACAATTAACGCATAGACATTTGTGTTATTAGTTCCCTACCGGTGTTACCTTAGGGGACCAAAGGTTTACCTCCAGTTCGTCCTTGTTTCCCTGGTTCCGTCAGTCTGTCTGCCCGTCTGCCCGTCCGAGTCTGGATATTGCGTTTACCGTACTTAGAAAATACTTAAGATAGATTAATGAAACTTGGTATGTTGATAGAAGGCGATATCGGGAATATGCATGTTTTTCATTTTTTTTTCGTTAGACAAAATTGTAGTTGCTATAGTTGAAGAAATAATTTAAGACTAAATCTGCATCATTCGACAACACACAAAGCACCAATGCATGCAAGGTTGATGAAATTTGATTTGTGGATAGAGGTCCCATGGGGAACATGCCCGTTATTGTATTTTTTCGTCAGACAAAAATTGCGATTACTTTTGTTACAGATGCAATGGTTTCAGAAATAATTGAACTATAATCTGGATCCTGCGAAAATTACACATTACATAAGATAGATTGATTTATTATACCTCACTTTTATTCACAATGCTAAACTCCCATAGGCCATCGTGACATAGAAATTCTGTCAAACCCAGCGTGAAAAAATTAACTGTCCAAAAAATACTGTCGCCCGCTACCTTAGGAATCACGTGCGGATGTACGTGAAATGACGTCATTTTTTGACGAAATGACGTCAATAACACAGTTTATTTTCTGTGATAAGAAATTGACTGTGTTAACCAGTGTACTAATTATTATGGTTATCAAAGTATTAATGGTTGTTCATTGCTGAAATTAAATACAATGATTGAATATTAAAATTGTCCATGGTTCATATAAATTGTTCATGTTTGAATAGTTTTTTTCGGTATAATAAAATAAATATTACATGACTGACAGGGTGACAGTAAATTTGTCAACTTTCGGAAAAATACTGTCAACCACGGCTTCGCCTCGGTTGACAGTATTTCCTCAAGTTGACAAATTTACTGTCACCCTGTCAGACATATAATATTTATATAATAACTTTATATTTGGATACAGGACCACATTGGGAATATGCACGTTTGAATACATGATGAAACGAGGTATGTGGTTAGAGTTTGAATTATAACACATGTAAAACAAATGGGTACACGTTTGAATACATGATGAAACGAGGTATGTGGATAGAGTGTCATGAATGCTAACAATCTTAAAAATGTTTAATTTTTACTTCAATGATTATTAATAAAATAGCAAACGCATGTTTTAATATCTGTGTTGAGCCGTTAATACTTACTAACATTGAATAAAAAAAGTTGGGGTTTATGTTTTAATAGATCTATCAATGACAAAAGCCTGAAACAAAACACTAGCCTCCAGAATCCAAACTGTACGACCTTCTGTACTTTGGTGTTTTCGATGGACATTCACTGTTTTTACTGACAATAAACATCTTTGCCTGGTGTGTGTAAACTGTATCATTGGTTTCGCTCTAGTTCCTACGACGCTTGTGATCTCTTGGGTCGCTACCACAATAAGTGTCCATGGCAACTCAAAGACAGCAACTTCCCGTGCACGTGCCCATTTCAAGAGGGCGAATACAGCCTTCAGGCATTACCATTTTACGTTCCGAGCGTCAGAGGATCATGGTCGTTCATTGCATACGTAAGATATCTTCTTACTGTTGTTTATCAATCGTCATAGTTATTTTGTCTTTTTAAAAGTGTTTATTTTTCTATTTATGTATGGCTTATCATTGTATATTGACAGGTAAAAATCAGTCTTTAGTTGAACAGTTTCCTGTTTCCACTAACCCGACCGACCGTATTTTTTTGCGCCGATCATTAACTTTTTTTTTGTTTTCCAGGGGTAAAGTTTTCGATCATTTTTGCTAAGGTCACTTTATAGCTTTACAATTAGCGGTTATTTGCTACATTCGGATACATTCACTAAATTATCGTTAAAATAACTAAAATGAACTTAAGAAATAAAAGAACAGAGATTTGGAAGTTATCTGCATGTCATAGTACATTATTATTAAAAAAGAAATCGTAAAACAGGGGTAACGAAACACGAGGTTTAGCCGACCTGTATACCATTTGAGAACGAGAAAGAGATGTATTTAAACGGGTCGATTTACGAAACAAAAAACGAACACTATTGTGATTTTTTACATTATATTACCAAAACACGTGCACTCCTAACGTAAAGTAAACGGTACTATGAGCCCCTCATCATCGAAACATGGAAGATTTCGTTTATAGGGCAGTTTTAAACATTTCAATGATAATTTTGTCTTTAATTAAATCAGCGGGTATCATGTTATACTAAGTAATTGGTTTGATTTTCAATGATAATCTAGGGCCCGGAAGGTAAACCATCAACGAATCATTTGGTCTCTAAATATCGGCTCCTTACATCGATCGGCCCAGAGAAAAGTTTATTTGATTGAATGAAAATGTATAATGTTTGTTTCATGAATAGAACTCTATCTGTATAATTTGGACATGATTCTAACGTTTGCGATGAATTGGGATAATATATAAAATATATAATAATTTTTTGTTCTCATGTACAGCTGTTTCCATATCATTTTTGTTCTTTTTTATAATAAATGAAGATTTTTGACACTATTTATAAAAGTATATGGATATTTTGACCATGACAAGAAATTCGCAGAATTCGATATGGCAGGGCTCGATATTAACGGTAGTCCGATTGTCCGGGACAAGTAAAACAATAGTCTACTTAATACAGTAATTTGGCTGCTATTTACTGACAAAACTTGATGTTGAAATTAAAACATTAAGTTTATGTACAAACAATAATGAGCGGTCACTAATGGATTGTAATCGCTTATTTCAATTTACAACAGTGTTGCGGTTAGTTCCCTTGTATTTTATTTGACACCGTCATTTTCGCTTGCGGTTTATTTCAGTAAGATACAGAATCCGGATAGTGCCATCTATAATCTCGCCCTTCTTTCATCAAGGGCGACACACGACACACGAAGCGATACACGATATTTTGCGCGATACTCAAAGCGACGCACGGTATTTTGCGCGATACTCAAAGCGACGCGCGATATTTTGCGCGATACACGAAGCGACGCGCGAGAATGCACCACGAAATATCGCCCTTGTGTAGGTTGCCCAAAAGGAGATATATCGTGGTAAATATCGCGTGTCGCTTCGTGTACGCGCAAAATATCGCGCGTCGCTTCGTGTGTTGCGCAATATATCGTGCGTCGCTTTGAGTATCGCGCAAAATATCGTGCGTCGCTTTGAGTATCTCGCAAAATATCGTGTGTCGCTTCGTGTATCGCGCAAAATATCGTGTTTCACCCTTTGAACGCGGGACACGATATTTTGCGCGATACTCAAAGCGACGCACGATATGTATATATGTTGTAAAATTTCTAAACAGCTACAACATTTATTTCGTTACATTTTAAGGTCATGGCAAGTCAGTTTTTTTTCATAACGACAAGTGATTTTTTATGGCTTACGTTCGACCGAACTAGTAAATATAAAACTTAATATCGAGCACTGCATGATAGTTTTGTATTCGTGTTCCAGGGCGACTTCCGGGTCAGCGGGCGCCTTGTGAACACCACTTCCGGCGAGGAGGTCAACTGCTACATGGTTGAATTTACAGTGCAGAGTGCGGCCGCCAGCTCCCCGTGGTCACTCTGGGGCTGGTGACCACGCCTGACCATTGATGTCAATGTGGGCCCACGTATCAAATTCTTACCACAGGTGACCATTGATGTCTACGGGTTACAATCGGTTAACACCGATGATCACTGATTTTGTTGTTTGATACCACCGTTGTCGACGTGGTATGGTGGCGACCGATTCGCACTAGTGATCATTTCGAACTCTAGTGACTGGTAATAGATGATGATCACAAATCGGCATGGTTTATGATTTGTGACCTCTCGTCGGACGCTTGGGAACATAGTGTGAACATTTATGAACGCGAATGGCCATATTTGACAACTGAACGTTAATACGTTAAGAGTATTGTTCTTTTGATCATTAAAATGCAAGTTAACCAATAAACGGGTCGATAACATGACTCGATTTAAACAAAGACGTATATTGATACGTCTTTGATTAAAACCTCAAAAACAGAACATCCTTGCTTGTTTTAAACACACAAAAATCACGCTTAGAACCTACGTTCATTACTTATTAAACTCCTCATTTATATCAACAGCATTTACATATACACAACTTTTATAATATTAATGTGTGTACATTGTAACAAAAAGCAGATAAAGATAAACACCTTTATTGTGAACTCAAACATTTTATTTATGGCATTTATTTAAAACAATTGAATCTCGATCTGTGAAAAGGGATTTTAATGCATGTGCGTAAAGTAGCGTTCCAGATTAGCCTGCGCAGTCCGCACAGGCTTATCAGGGACGACACTTTCCGCTTCTATTGTATTTTTCGCTTACAGGAAGACTCTTCTTGACGAAAATCCAGTTTAGGCGGAAGGTGTCGTCCCTGACTGCACAGGCTAATCTGGGGCGACACTTTACGCACATGCATGAAACCCCAGTTTCACATAGAAAGGTTCAATTTCAAATCTACGATGCATTGGCTCGTTGCGCGTCTCAGACCCCTATCGCTCAGGCCTATGTGTCGTGCCGCTTGCCGAATATGCACGAAAGGCCCTGGCAGTCCGTTGCGGTGGTGGCCTGCACGAGGAAGCAGCCTACCTCCTCGTGGGTGGTCGTGTCCACAATCCTGGCCTCCACTTTGTAATCGCCCTGAAAATCAAGTCATACATTTAGAAGATAAAGGCTGATACTAGCTATGGAGAAAGCAAAAGTCGCTTCTTAAATGACAGAAAAACATCCTTTTGAAAGGTTAGTATGAAATGAAGCAGCGTCAACGGAACGCTATGGCTAGTATAATAAACATTCAGGAAAAGCGCACTTTACGTTTTGAAAAAAAATGATTCGGACGCTATAGCGCCACGCTATCAATGCTTTTTTCAGAAAAATAGTAAAACAGTTGTTTTACAGGATGTTCAATGGGTCAGCGTGATGTGAACCATGATTAGCGGGTTTTTCAAAAGAGGTCTTGACAAACCTGTTTTTTTTAAACACAACCGAAACAAAAATGGACGTCAATGAAGTATGCTTCTACCAATGTGTTGTCAGGAAGTTAAGTAATTTAGACTGGTGATTACCTGCGCAATCCATTTAAGGAAGCTCGCCAAGATATCGATGTGGACGGTGAGTTGGTTCAGATGGTACGTTCCGACTGGGAATGGGCATGCGCACTCGAAGTCTGGGGACGTCTCGGCGATTTCTATGGGACAGTGGTGGGTCGTGTTTTGGTACTGCTGTCCACTGAGAACTGTGCATAGGTCGAACGAGCTGAAGTTGTGAAAATTGTATTATTTATTTGTCTGTTGATTCGGTCGACTGCAATTTTCTTAGATCGTTTCTTCTTTCATTCGTACGTTCATTTGTTCTTTTCTCGTTCGTTCGCATGATCGACCATTCTAATGAACGTGCTTTTGTATGTTAATACATTCGTTCGTTCATTTCTTCGTTTGTTCGTGTAATTTAGTTTTCGTTGTTCCGTCAGAACGTTCGTTCGTTCGTTCTTTCAATCATTCATTCATGTATGTATTTTCATGTATATATTGATTTATTTATTGATTTATTTATGTATTCATTTTTTTATGCATTTATTGATTTAAAGATTTATTGAGTTTTTGATTTATTGATTGATGGATGAATTGATGGATTATTTATTTATTTATTTATTTATTTATTTATTTATTTATTTATTTATTTATTTATTTATTTATTTATTTATTTAATAAATATTTATTTATTTAATAAATATTTATTTATTTATTAATTTATTTTTTTATTTATAAAAACGGCATTAATTGTGATCCAATCAAGTCGTTTATTTGACCAATTTCTGATAAGATATAAAAAATATTTTAATATTTTGGGGTATTTTAAAATCCGCATTAGGTTAATTAACATTTATAAACATGGCCTTGTATGGATATATACTACCAACATGTTCACACTATATTAGTATGACCGATATATCAAAAGGTAAACTTTATTCTGCTTAAAATAATATAAGGTTATATATTTTATTTAATACCTAACTACTCTAACTAAAATAATGGTTTATTGCCATAATAAAATAAAAGGTACCAGATAAATATTCCGTTTTTCATAGTTTATAATCCGTTTCCGTTTTCAAAGGCTAAAAAGCGGTCTACTTTATTGTGTTGCGCATTGAACAACTTTTACGTGTTATGAATTGAAAATAGCAGTAATGTTCCGAGCAACCTTGGAAACAAATACGATATTCTTTGTATGGCGGTGTACAAAATTACAATGATAATTTTGTCTTTTAAAAAATGATCGAGTATAAGGTTAAAATCGTTTTTTTTTCAACGAAAGTCAAAGGTCCGGGAGGTGAACCATCAACGGCTAATTTGTTTTTTAAATAGAAGTCCCTAACATTGATCGGTGCAAGTTTTCAGTGTAAAATGTGTTGTATTTGGTATCAGCTTATTGTTATTACAATAACGTGTGAGTATGATACACCAGTATAGAGCTTACAGACATAATTTGACAGTGCAGGGCTCGATATTAACGGTAGTCAGATTATCTCGGACAACCAAAATGTTGGTCTGGACATGTCAAAACACAGTCTGCTAGTCTGACGGGACAAGAGAAAAAAATAAAGGTCTTCTTACTAGAACCCCGTTCTAATTACAGGCACGAAAATTACCAAAGTGCATCATCCGTTGTATTCATAAGTTTAAAATGATTGTTCCTAACTATATTGTATTTTGTTTATAGTAAGCCGGTATATAATAAAAGACTGAGGTGCTTCGGTGAGTTGTATCGCACTCGTTGATTGTTGAATCGTGGAATACGACATCGAACAATCAACTTGTGCGATACAACGCACCGGAACACACCAGTTGTTCTCTGGCTAGCACTGTCCGTTCGTATCCACTTATATTACACTTGTCTATTGCAACACGAACGGTTACAAACGCTTGATTCGATCAGTTGTGCGTAATACGATATATTTTTGTGTCGTTTATATACATTTTTACTTTACTACGAAACAAACGACAAACTGCGATTTGACGCATACAGCAAGAAGATTGGTTTGTGTGAGTGTTTTTGCAAAATCAAACCCGATTTTAAAAGTTCGCAAAACAGTATAAGAGACTACGGAACTGGTGTGAATGAGTCAATATAGCAAACGTTGCATAGGATAATAAACATTCGTTGAAGGCGGGTTTTCAACACACACACACACAAATCTAATACAATGCACAAGAGCTCCAGTTGATGCGTGTTCGTTTAACGCATTAAAAATTCCGACATAAGCAACGGAAAATATGTATGAGGGTCCAAACACGTATTCTTTAACTTTGGGCACGCTTACATTTTTTTCTTAAAGTTTAAATGGTACATGTATATCATTGTTTTTTTTTTCAATTTAAAACCATTGTTGATTTTTTACTTTCAAGACATCGTTTATCAAAATAAGACGTTAAAGCCATTAATGTGTCATTTATCATTTAGATTGTTCACGTGATTGTCTTTTTTTTCCAGAACGAGGCTTATATTATCTGGAGCTCTGTCTTGATCTCAAAGTTTCACTTACCAACCGTTAAGGTCAAGGAAATGCCACAAAGTGTGTTGCAGCAAGAAACAAGCCTCTACCCAGCCGTTTAACACGTGGCGCTGGAACATTAGGCTGACGTCGTATTTGCCGATTCCTGCGATGTCCCGCAGAATCGTCACATCCGCACTGACCGTCTCGTTACCAGGGATCTTGATGGGGTCCTGTGAGAGGTGGACATTCTCAATGTGTACTATCTTGTTTGGGCTGGTACCTAACGCGAGGAAACATCAAATTTGTCGGTACTTGTTTGACTTTAATGGATCCCGTCTTTTTGGAAGCTGTACTCAATGTGTGTCTGGGGGATATTAATTGTTGCATAATACAGTATTTACACTCAAGTTAAAGGATTTTCACGTGGTTACGACTCTGCAAACACAAGAAGCAAGTAGATGTCTTGTAAAATTAGTTTAGAATGATGCTGTTAAGAAAGCGAGACTATGTTGTTGTCATTATAGACGAACTATTACATGTTATAACAACATTAATTTAACTGGTTATTGACCTCGACCGCCAGATAGATTTAAAGACATTCACGTTTTATAATGGAAAACAAATATTAGTCCAAATATTCAAACAAGGTCTTACACTTACATACCAATACGTCATTTTAACAGTTTTACTATGTTTACCGGGCATTTTTGGGACAATTACAAGCAAATATAAATGGTTAAATCCGTATATGTGTGCATTAAAGGAAACGTGTATTTGGGTGTACAATAGGCATGCGTAAATTGTATTCTAGAATTAGCAGTAATTGAAATCTTAAAAAAAATGATACAAACAATTCCTAAGATTATTTCATTGATATAGTATGTATTTATGTAATACATTGTATATCGCATCTATTTTAGGAGAATACAATATGCGCCCATTTCACATTGACAGAAGTTCGGTTTAAAATAATTAAAATCTAATGACAGTTATGTACACAAATGTAACATATAATGCATCAAGACAACTACGAGGATCAGGAAAATTGGGTCCCCTGACTGTAAACAAGTCATTTGTTATCGATAGAATTATACTGTCAGTAATGATATGAATGTGTACTATTTTGATAAGACTTAAAAACACATGTTTACACACATTCAATTTGAATTGTATGTCTTTTTCAAAATAAACTATATAAAATAAAATGTATCTATTGGAACGAACGTTTTCGAGACGAATCGGCCTTAGTAGAAGCTGTTAGTAACTTTTCTTTAATTGGTTACTTGCCTTAGTCGTCAATTTGCCAACTTATATAACTTCTATAAACCGACTTCCACCCACGAAGTAAGCTATATTTTTGCTTAATTACCATGAATTGACTCTCGTAAAACATAGTTAATGTTGCTAGAAACGTCACCAATGTAGTATTTAATATTTTTTATGTAAAATCATATAGATTTACGTTAAAGCCGGCCGAGTTGATATTTATCACAACAATTTGGTCTTCTCAACTGACCAAAAATTATCAGTATTCGTCAAATACATTCTAAAGCTTAACTCTTCCATACTTATTTTCGCAAAAAATGTGCCAAAAAAATGCCAAACGCATCAACAATACGAAACCTAATCATGTACTTAACGGAATCCTCAAGACTTTTATTAACCTGTGACGTATGCACTTTTTGGGTCACGTGAGCGCCAATTTCACGTGATTTCCACTTCCGCGCTTTTCAAAACAAAGAGGAACTAACAAATAACACGGTTTCTCCATGGCAAATGACGTTTTAAACAATGATGCAATGGTCACGTTTTTTACATGTGACCCGCGCGTGTTTAAACTTAGATCATTTCTGTCCATGGACAGAAATTGAAAAGCCCTATCTTTGTACTGAATTTGGGCATTTCTTGACCGATTTTGACCAATTTTTTGCACATCGGACATAAATACCGTCACATTTTGACTCATAATCACTTTTTTTTCGCGTCACATAACAATAATAAGAAAATATACCAACATCAACTCGGCCGGCTTTAATACTAAAGAAATATGCTGATCGGAAAACTTCGTTAAAACCCGTAATGCATTCGGAAGCGCAGTAGTTTCCGGTTCCGGTCTTTCATTAGCTAGGTGGCGCTCGGTAAGCCAGTATAAAAGGTCACGCAAATTGTTTAATAGTAAGTTCTCCTGTGGATGCGAGCGGGACAACATCTGAAGAAAAGGTACGGTACTCTGCAGAACAGTGCTCTGAAGCATTTGCTGCCCGGGCTTCATAGTTCCTGTTGTATGGTTAGAGGGTCTTCAGAGGGTTGGAGTCTATGGACGTCGTACAAGGCAGTGACGGAAGCTTCAACCAAGGTCTTGGGGTTACGAAGAGCCAGTGGCTTCACAGAGGCGGTAGCCAGTAGCTGCACGGAGACGGAAGCCGGTAGCTTCACGGAGGCAGAAGCCAGATGCTTCACGGAGGCGGACGCCAGTAGCTTCACGGAAGCCGGTAGCTTCACCGAGGGATTGGTGAAGGGTTACAACTTCATTGAAGTGCTTCATTGAAGCTGGAAGTAATAGATAGTGGAAACTTCGTTGAAGGCATCGGTCCCCTGTTTGGTCGCATTGTAAATATTCGTAGCAACTCGGTTATTTTAAGTTCATAATCAAAAGGCAGGCAGCATAAGGAAAATTATTCATTATATTGTACTCAATGAAATAGTTAGCCTGCCGAGGACTTCGGAAGGCACATCGTGTGTTTGAGTTCGCGCACACAGCGCTTGGTGGCGGCCTCAGGAAGTCGGCCGCTCGCGTTACACTGAAAAACAACAACCCCAACCATCGCTGAGACCAAATGCATACAGTTTAAATTTAACACGTTAAAAATATAGTTACAAAATGGTGAAACTTACTACAATCCGTAATTTTAAACGGCAGCGTCGCCGACGACAACGTAACGAGACATAATATAGAAACTAAGGGCAGCATCTTAATCCGTGCGACAAGTGTCGTATAAAAATGTAATTGACACCTTTCCGATCAGACAGCTCTTATCCAGCTGTTAGAAAGATAGCCACAGATAGTGAAAGTTAATTTGCAATGACATGACGCTTCTGGTTATGGAGCGGTTATCTCAAATGTAAAAAATGGAGCCGCGTGTGTGACTAGGTACAATGATTTTCATGTTCTGAATGGAGTGATACAAATTAAACCGTTTTATAACGGAACACTGATTCTTTGTTATTAGTATGAATTATTTAAATAAAGATAATTTAGAGAGGCATACACACGTTTAATGTATTTTCATCTTCATAAAGCCACGTACTTTTTTTCGACACGAATCTAATGTATTTAACTATTAAATGAGATATTGTCTGACTGGTCAATCATGAGCTCGGTGAACAGGTGAGGGTTCATGTGGTTGTGGCCCATCCACTGCCTGAATATGAGGACCTGCTCGAATATTTGAGCAGGTGGTAGGGTCCTTTTTTGATGTATCGTAAAGGTACTCTACAGAGGGCCAATAAGCAAGAACATTACTATTCTTGCAGGGGAAATCTGCCAAGTTGAGCTTGTATGTAGGACTAAAAACAGCAAAAGGGAACCTCACAGCTTGTTGAAAACAATCACGCTTTACATAACGTTCATAGTTAAACCCAATTTTTATATCAAAAGCATTTTCAGATATGATACTTTCATATTATACATGAATATACGTATTACAAATTCAGATAACCTACACCTTTTTATTGTTTATTGTTTGAACCCAAACATTTTATTCATTACTTGAATTCAAAACAAGTTCAAATCTACAGTGCATTGACTCGTTGCGCGTCTCAGACCCCTATCGCTCGGGCCCCTATTTCTCGTGCCGCTTGCCGAATATGCACGAGATACCGACGCAGTCCGAGCCGGTGGTGGCCTGTATGATGAAGCAGCCAACCTCCTCGTGGGTGGTCGTGTCCACAATCTTGGCCTCCGCCTTGTAATCGCCCTGAAAATAAATTTACATGCATGTCACATAATGCATGCATATGCAACCACTTACCCCTAAAAACTAATTCCAAAAGTTTATATTTTCTTTGCAACAACTGTTTTAACCCCAAATTTGATTTACTTGAAAACGAAAGTAGCCATTGCTCTTGAACCCGGCTCAGCAGTAAAATACACTGACAGAGCCAGGCACAGAATCATCCAATCAACAACATCAACGACGCTTTGACAAATGTAAATAAATGAAAAATACTTACTCATTCGGATTGTATTGGAATTAGTTTTTAGGGGTAAGTGGTTGCATAGGCATGCATTATGTGACATGCCTTGTTGTTTTAAAGGAATTGGACGCGAGCTATCGATTAAGGGGAGAAAACTCAAAAATATTGTTTGCAAGTCTGTTCTACATTTATTCGGATGGACAAAAAGCTCGAAATATTGCTCGGTTATTGACCGACTTTGAGTAAACGGCTGGGAAGATTTCTTTGAAGTATTTTTTTTTGAAAGATTGTCCAAATGCTCATAAGAGGACCAAGGGATGCTTTGGATTAAAGCTATTTTTGACATTTTTGCGGCCCGCGAAGACAGGTCTATGATAAATTCTAGTTAATGACCTTGTATATCTTCTAATATCAGAGGGTGGGGGATTTTTTTCATGGCTCTTTGTCATTTTTTCTCTCATTAAACATGTTTGTTTATATTTATTTGAATATATTTGGCTCCTGGGCCCATATACTATCCAGGGTACGTTACTTTCACCTGTTGTTCGAATCGATTTATGTTTGTGCTTATTTGTTAAATGAACTTATTGTTTGTTTAAAAAAAAAAAAACACACATTTAAAACAAAAAAATACCACATTTTGGACCCCTGTCCTCCAAAATAACACCAATGTTATGCTGTAAGTTGTTGCAAACGTTGTTTACTTACTCGATATCCCAAAGCTGCAGCACACAGTTGTGTAGATAAAGAAATGACGTGGATACTTATCATTTCTACAACATCTTTGTTTGTTTGGTTTTAACAAAATTTCAATGCGTTTTTGTACTTTGTTCAGTATGCTGTCCATTGTAATACCCCGTTCAACGTGTTCAAAGTGGTCGCCGAAGTCCGGCGTTCTTACGGTGTTCTGTTAGGACGTTGTAGGGACGCCGTAGAGACGCAATAGTCGTAGTAGGGACGTGGTAGGGTCGCTGTTAGGTCGCCATGGACGTCGTGTGGTCGCCGTTCAAACCCACAGAAAATGATCATTGACTGCAAGGCGACCGTACGGCGACCTAATTGCGACTTTAGTACGTCCTTTGTACGTCTATTGCGTCCTCAGAACGACTATGGCGTCCTTACTGCGACTTCATTGCGTTCTTACGTCGTCTATTGCGACCCTACTTCGACTATAGCGTTCCTACTGCGACCCAGTGCGTCTTTAAGGCGACCTATGGTCGGCTTTGGTCGCCGTATGTACGAACGCTGTAAGGTCGCGAAGGACGTATTAAGGACGCCGTGAGGACGCGCAGAACGCCATATACCAGGACGCTGGTGTGACGGGAAGGCGAAAAACAGCATTTTTACCGAAAAAGTCATTGGCGTCCTTACTTCGACAATCAGAAATTTCCAGAAACACAGTCTTAGGTAGCCGTAAGGACGCCATTCCGGTGTGACGGGGGTATTAGAAACAATGTCATATTAAGTTTATTGTGAAGACTTGGATTGTAACATTTGCTCATTTATGTCAATTTTTACAGGTTTCATGGGAATGGTTAGCAGACTACATCAGAACTAAATGTCAACAAATGTATGTCAGTCATTGACATCATCTAATCAGTTGTAGCAGTTGCATGGCCATATACAATCACGACCAATCCTCACATACGTTCCAATACTCACATACGTCATGTGACAGGGTCGTGAAGAAACTTCCCGAACAGAGCATCAACAGTTCAGCGATCTACCAAACAAGCGTACAGGGTGCAGGATCATCGGGGTTTTCAGGGGTTTACACACGGGCTGGACAGAATGTAAACACACCGTTACATATTTATGAATTTATATTAAATGTGTAAAAAAAAATTATTATACATATATTTCAATATAAATTAAAGTAAAAGTTCAGAAGAACATGTGTCGAAAAATGCGAAATATGCCAGACATTCAATTCTGAAATCAAAAATGTCTGTACAGTCGAATTCGCCAGCATGTTTATTGCATTTACGATGTGAATCTAAATTTTGTTTTAGTGCAGATTCGTTCATACGACAAAAAGACACAATTTTGTTTTACGGATCATTTTAATTTCCTGCAACGATATCTACTATACGACACACGAACACTAATCCGATCCTAATAAAAAAGACGAATGCTTCGGTTATTGTAGGAAAATATGTGGTATTAAGATTTTTAATATCGTTTAAATACAACAGACTTGCAGCGCGCCACACATCACGTGACGAGGTCATGACCTGTAGGTAACAGGGAGCGGGCTTCTTGGTCATTCGCGCGATTAACTTCCTCGGAATTGCTTGGCGTTATTTTGCTTGTGATGAAAAATTAAAATACACGTGTTTATAATAACCAGTTAAAGAATGGCAAATAAAGAAACAGAAATAGCAGTTGAAAATGAAATCGAAGACGCGTTTAATTTCCATTCGTGGTGTTCAAAGCTACAACTTTCTAGGAAAGTTACCCAGATACTTCGGCAGGAAGATATTGTGGCTTGGGACGTAATTAGACTTTTAACAGAGAGCGATCTCAAACAAATTGGATTGACGCTTGGCGCTATTAAAGTGATCATGGTGAATATTCAAACAAAGCAGGACAATGCCTCATCTGAAGTACCAAGGACCAATGACCAGTTACTAGAAGTGGCAGGTAAGGCATTTGACAATCTTTTAAGTGACTCATCAGAAAAAGAAATGTCAACACACGGTGACATGTCGTTCATGGATCCGAGAACTATACTAACTGTAAAATCAGTGAACAAAAAGGCGACACATATAACCCAATTTCTCACTGAAAAAGACGAAACGTCGCCGCCAAAATAAAAGAAGAGAATACGTGCTAAGCGGAAGTGGCGACCGGGAGGAAACAATTGTCCTCAAAACGTCAGAGGACCACCCTTACCTGGGAATCTATATAGAAGAATGGGGGCCGCCAACATGCGACTCCTAAACCATCTCCTAAGCACCGGTCAGATCAAACGCAGTTATTGTAGGAAAATATGTACGAAATATCTTCGTCACAATCGGCTCGGGGCGCTTATTTGTCTTTTCTGCATTTTATGAAATTCATCTTCAATGTATAATTTTTCTTGTCTATTTTGTGTTATTGTAACATATTTATTATCAATATATTACAATTTAACACATATAAAAAAACGTGCAGTCTTACTTTAAGAACTTTACTTTTGCAAATATCTAAAGTTATTGAAATACATAGCATTTTTGTGTGCATTAAAGACAGTTTTTCCCGATATCTTTAGATTTAAGAATACATCTTTTAATACGTCTGAAAACGGTGCCAACATTTCACGTTGTGTGAAGCATAACCGTGTACATGAATGCTGTACACATCGATTTTTTTCCAATGACACAGGCTTATTCTGATGTATTTCACATTGCCATAAGCAGCATCAAAACTGTCTTTTATGAACTAGTTGAAATTCTTAAGAGAAATTGTTTTAACAATTTTTTTGAAAAAAAAAAACAAACATTAACACACACACCAATCACCGGTGTGTTTACATCCATTAACGTTTAATTGTGAACCTCAGAAAGTCACGTGATCCTGCACCCTGCTTACGCAACTGATCTGTTCTAAGTGTCGACCATCACTTTGAATGACATTCGTGGATTCGAATTGAGACACAGAGTATGCTCCTACCACTGTGTTGTTAGTCATTTAAATAATGTTTACGAGACTCGCTCTGTGAAAAGGTGGTTGTATGTGCGTAAAGTGTGGTCCCATATTAGTCTGTGCAGTCCGCCTTAACCAGATTTTTGCTAAGAAGAGACTTTCTTTTAATGAAAAATATCATAAAAGCGGAATGTGTCGTCTCTGATAAGCCTGTGCGGACTGCACAGGCTAATCTGGGGCGACACTTTACGCACACGCATTAAACCCCCTTATTTAAAGAGCGGGGCTTATACGTTTAATTACCTGTGCCAGCCATTTAAGGTAGCTCGCCAAGTTATCGATGTGGACGGTGAGTGGGTTAAGATGGTACGTTCCGACTGGGAATGGGCATGCGCACTCGAAGTCTGGGGACGTCTGGGCGATTTCTATGGGACAGTGGTGGGTCGTGTTCTGGTAGTGCTTTCCACTGAGCACCGTGCAAAGGTCGTATGTGCTGAAGTTGTGAAAAATAATTATTATTTATTTTTATTTATTTATGTTTCCATCCATCCACCACATCGATCGATCCATCCATCCATCCATCCATCAACCCATAAATCCATCCATCAATCCATCCATCCATCAACCCATACATCTGCCTGTTAAAACAATTGTTTATTATTTACTTTAAAGACATCATTTAACCTAAATACGTCATGATGGCCGTACATTTATCATTGAGCATTTACATGATTGACTTGATGGTCCTTGGTCATTTGCATGACAGATCAAAGGTTCAGTGACTATTTGCGTTAAAATATGAGCCTAGTTCTGGGAAAACTGGGCTTAATGCATATGCGAAAAGTGTCATCCCACATTAGAGTGTGCAGTCCGCACAGGCTTATCATGGGCGACACTTTCCGCTTTAATGGATGTTTGCGTTTCAAGAAAGTCTCTTGCAAACGACAATCCAGTGTGTTCGGAAAGTGTCGTCTCTGATTCTACACAGGCTAGTCTGGGATGACACATAACGCACATTCATTTACCCAGTTTTCCCAAAACTTTGCTCATATTATCTGGAGATCTGCCTTGCGTTCAAAGTTCTTTTTACCAGCTTCCAATGCCCTGGATACAAGGTGCCTCTACCCAGCCGTTAAACACGTGTTTCTGTACTCTCAGGCTGACGTTGTAATGGCCGGTCCCCGCGATGCTCTGCAGGATCATCACGTCGGCGCTGACCGTCTCGTTGCCAGGGATCTTGACGGGGTCCTGGGAGAGGTGGACATTCTCAATGTGCACTATCTTTCTGGGACTGGTACCTGAAACGACAAAGACATTAAACGAGCCTCGTTCGGAGAAAACTAGGCCTAATGCGTGTGCGTAGTTTCATCCCAGTCGGAAAAGGTATTATAGAAAGGTATCCAAATTTGTACAAAAAAAATACAATAAAGTCACCAAGATTTTTGTATTGATATCTAATTTGGGGTATTGAATTGGGGCACATTAGAAACAGAACACTTTTATGCAT
>VMBQ01000176.1:132365-205507 GCA_007657795.1 Dreissena rostriformis
TTTATCACATGCCATACCCTGTTTCCCATGTAATATAACCATTACATATATTTTTATATTACACATGTGTAATATACTTTTTAAGCGTTTTCATTGGCTTAGTTTTCGTTTATTGACCAATCGCATTTTGTTATTTTGCTGAAATGACGTTGCAACGTCAAATGACGTCACGAAATGTAAACAACATTCGGGATTTATCATTATGTTTGCGTAAATATTTATCTAATTTGCGCATTTAAAAGCATGTGATAAAAAAGATCTGACAATCGTTGTCATATCATACCATATTTTATTAAACTCGTCCAGGAAATTCGTTAGTAAGCTCGCCAAAGGCTCGCTTACTAACAAAATTCCTGAACTCGTTTAATAAAATATGGTATGATATGACAACTCATGCCAGATGCTATATATATTACATATCTAAAATATCACACTGAGTGCTAAGTTCATCAGGTTGCGCATTGCTGGAACTATCATGTTATTTTCGCATGGTTGACAAGGGAGAAAGTGTCACACGCGTGACGTCATATCAATTTCTGCGATAACATAACCAACACACGATCCCTTCAAGTATAAATAGTTGAAAGGCATGTAGTTGATCATCAAAACAAATTTTTATATCACGATTTGACCTTTTCAAGACGTGATTACACATTGCGCTGGGGTCATCGACGATATTCTACTGTAGGGTCCGTCAGCAACAATTTCACTTCCGCCAGCAATTGCAATGCAGCATGTTCTTTGTTTCGCGGCAGCTTTGTCGCTGGCCACTGCAACGTTAAAGTTTCAACTCCATGAGTGCCGTAAGTGTTTATAGCATTTCAGTGTATTATATATCCGCATTGTCTTTATCAGTACTGTGTTGACTTACTCCGAGCTTTCATGCCGTTATAGGCTAACATAGGTTATTTGTACTTGTATTATGCTTTTGAAAGAAGAAATGCGTTACTGAATAGCAGTTAATTATCAATAGCTGTACCATTACATATGTATGTTTGCCTATATGTGTATTGAAATGTGTGTCTATGCGATGTTATTTGTGATTGCAAGGGCCGGAGGCCACATAGCATTACAACATTGAATCTTGAATCTAGGTAATAACAAACTATTGCAAAATACTATTGAATCGAAATTATTGTAACTCTTACATATTCAAGTCTTTTAGAGGAATTTCAATTGTTATTATATGTGGATGTTCTATAACCATATGCAACTTCTATAAAAAGGTGTTTCATTTAAGTAAATTATAATTAGACGAATTTTGAAAATTGCTGTAAACGTGTGTGCTTTTACATGAACGAATCTATTTGTTATATTTAAAATGAAGGTTATGTACTTTTCATGTTTTATTGCCCATTAAGTTTGGCATTGAAAGCATGTGGATGACAGTAAAATCAAGACGGTGGTGTTCCGTTGGGTGGTATTGCACGAGTTGATTGTGCGATGTTGTATTCACGAACCCGAACGTAAAAGTAGTTCGTTTTCACAGCCGTTGAATACGGAAACGGATTTCAAACGGCGAAATATGGAATTTCTGCCAAGCAGCTATTATTTTATACCGAAATCGTATCAGTATATAATTCAGGTTATCTATAGGTATATAATAAATACAAATCCATGTATATACTATGAGCAGAACAGGATACATTAACCAATTATGTTTTGATATAAAGACGCAAATCAGTCACTTAATATAAGCGTTACTAGTTAATGCTAAATGTTATTGTATCAGCGAGTTAAGCTTACACTAGATTTTATTGATTGTTCGCACTTAAAATAATGTCAAACGTTAAGTCTTGCTGATAAGCAAAATCGAAACAAACATTGAAGTCAATGGACGGCAATAGCTAATATTATTATCACTGACAAAGATCTAGTTTACGTTAGATCCGCCAACACTACCAATGATAACGGAATCAGTGCGTGTTCAGGATCGCCAAAGTGTTCTACATACAGCCAGTGCGTGCCGTTGACAGTTACGTCAAATCACGAAGCTTTATACTAGAAACACTGTTAGAGAGATAATG
This sequence comes from Dreissena rostriformis, assembly GCA_007657795.1. Taxonomy (NCBI): domain Eukaryota; kingdom Metazoa; phylum Mollusca; class Bivalvia; order Myida; family Dreissenidae; genus Dreissena; species Dreissena rostriformis. Next base: position 134,393 of record VMBQ01000176.1, read on the forward strand.
TAAGGCACTGCAATCAAAGTCAAATAATGTCCGATTTTTTCTAAACGAAGTCTTTGTTTTGTGTGTTACCTTTTAAAATCGGAATATATGCAATGCGATTCTTACCGAAAATAAACCGAATCTTATTTTTGTCCATACTATCTTTTTTTGAAGTCTTGTGTTCAAACTATTGACATGAAGAACGAGCCACTTGTTGACGTTGTCTAGAATGTCCGAAAATACATCTACATGTTTATGTGTAGACTTAGAGTTAAAAATACCATTTATCATTTTTCTTCGGTATGAGCTTATCTAAGAAGAAAGTAGTCGTTCTGAGATATTGTGTCGTCAACATTAGTTTGTAATCGCACTAGATACCACATTGTTCATCATATATTGATTAAACTTGCTCAGCTTGTTAATCTATAAAAACTATAGGCCGTGTTTGAATCTCAGATACGTGCGTTCACAAGCTACGTCACCAGGTCACTAGACGTCACATTTAAGACTCAATCTTGATTCAACTTTTTGTTCAGATTGTGTTTGATAATAATTAAGCCAAATTCGATTATAAGTCACATGCTTCCAAAAACTAGGTCATAATGTAAAATCTTATAAAACCCTTGTTACTACTTCATAGGGACCATGTTTATTACTCAATCTCGATAAGACTGGGTCAGAATATTTATCTTGACACTTTAAAGACTGATGTAGATCGAGTTCGAATCTGGGTCACGGGCGTCCTAAAACTTGGTCACTTGATTAAATTTGTGAAACACTTTGTTTCAACTAAGGAGTCGACATTTTATGAATCAATCTTGATAAAACTTGAAACTAATGTTATTTTTGACAATGATAACAATGACTAGATGTTAACTATGAACATACAGTTTCTATCCGACATAGCTAATTCTTAACAACAAGCAGAGGTTAATTTTCTTACCTTTGAACTGTGGAACAGCTGCTGTTTACATTCTGATTGCGCATATAAACATGGACCTTTGATTTGACCTTCGCTCAAAACTGTGTGTGGAGGTTGATAATTGTTTAAATAAACTTGCGCGCGTTTTTTTTTTCCATCAGAAACTTCAAATAACCCTATCTTGCACCTCTCCAACCCACATATCAGCGCCGATCCCGTCCACATTCCGGGACCGGAAACCGGTGACGTCGACGTACAGATCCTTCAGCCGGTCGACGGAAGCTACACGTTAGACGTCCACGTAAAAACTCACGTGTTGTTCGGATTCGTCGACGTGCCGTGCATCTCAAATCTTGGAAGCTGGTAATATTACTATTAAAAGACGTCTCGGTTTAATGAAATAAATCGTGCGTTTTATCACGATACTCGATAATTTTCATAGTATAGACAAACAAAAACACATACGTTTTGTAGAATACTTATAAATAACGCATAAAAAGAGATCACGACCATGAGTACAAATTAGTAAAATGTAGTTCCCATTCCAATAACAAAACATGTTATAACCAAATAATGTTTCGCATTATCGTTTTAAGTCGTTGAACATCTCCTTATTGGTCTCATCTTAGAATGATGAAGTCTTTTCTGTTAAACACAGAATTCATACATATTACTATCTGGTACTTTTATTCTTGCCTTTGTATTTTTCTTGCGACATTTACCTATTAATGTTCCGAATTAGATCCCCACTGCTGGAGCGTTTTTAGATCACCCAAAAGAAAACCAAGCACTTGAGAGTGTATAATAAGCTTACGACTTTCGATACAATTGGGCTGAAATACACAGGTTTAAACCAAATGCTTTGTAACTTTGTAAGATAAAACACGGATAGGATTTGCCAACCTGTTCGTGAACAGCACATAACAGTTTGGACTGCACATGGTAATCTGGGACGACACTTAACGCACATGCATTAATCCAAGTTTTCCCAGAACGCGGTTATTTTATTCCAGCTCCTACGACCTGTGCGGTATCCTGAGCGGACAGCAGTTTAACAACACGCACCACTGCCCCCTCGAGATCGCTTCCTCCTCCCCTGACTTCCCGTGCGCATGCCCGTTCGCTGCCGGGAATTACCACCTCAATCCCACTACCTTCCAGATACCGGAACTTAGCGGGATCCTCAAGTGGCTGGCCTCCGTAAGATTCGGTTCATTTAATTTATTTATGTTAAACCCTGTATATCTTCACCGGGAAGAGAGACAATCAGTATTGTATTAAGCGCCTGCGCAACTGAACAAATGTGAATCGTCTCTCTTTCCAGTGCTTATACAATAATATACCAAGAGTCACATCAACAAAAAGCAAAACAGTCATATTACTTTCCTTTATATGATTGTTGTTCATTATAAAAAATAGTACGCCCACCAAAACACTTACATAAATAGAAAGAATGCAATCTTAATTAAAATTACGCTCCAGTCGTCAAATAAAAAAAAGCTTATCTTATAAAAAATATATATTTAAACATGCTTTCGGGTAAATTAGTTATATATTAGTTTATAACACTCGAATTGAGCTATATAAACTTAATTATATCATTTCGTTTATCACGCTTTGCATTTGATCCACATTGCAGGGAGACTACAAAGTGCACCTGACCATCACGAACAGGAGCACCGCGGAAGTGGTCGCCTGCTTCGACGTCCAATTCACCACGGCGGCCGACTGTTCCGGTCTAAGCTGTTTATTCGGCCGGAAGAAGAGGCAGTCCGGCAGTGTAGCGTTCACCGTTGAAATTTAAACTGTATTTTATAAAGCGGATTCTTTGATTATTAAAATAGACCGCGGACTCATTTTGTTATATATTTGTTTAGTTGAATCGCTCATCTTAACGTACAAATAATTAGCGTTGTCCAACTCATTTAAAACACAAAGAAGTCCCGAACCTGAGAAACCCGTAGTACAATATTGTTGACATTTTAATTGCACTTTTAACAAAATTTAACAAATGTTCCATCAAAATAATGGATTTTTTTGGGTGGTTTGTATTAATTTATAACAATTTGCGCAAAACTACTTGTCGTTTACATCGACGGCATAAAGGATATTCTGAAAAGCCATCTATAGTATCAGTCGATGAATGTATGACATATTCCCCTGGGAAATATTCCCGCTTGACATTGCCCCCACCCCTGGTACATCCGAGGACATTATCATTCCCGGTCACAACCCCCCCCCCCTCTGGTTAACACTTGCAGGCAGGAAAGACAGTATGGTGAAAAAGTCGCTCGCTTGCTCGCTTCAAGCTTTGGGGCAAAATTCCATCAAACAAGTGATCAATTTGTGGTGGACTTAGCATAAAACATGTTCAGTAGAACCATAGCCAAAGCAATATTTACAATTACCGTATGCTTAATATATATTAATGATTATGCAAATATTCACGTTGACTTAAATTATATCGACTGAATTGCAGAAAAAAACATACACTGCTAAGACCAAACACAAACCAGAATTTGGTATTGACATTAGTAATATATTACTTTAGTTCTATTTGAGCAGCGTTGGCACATGTGTTGTCCTGCGCATTTTTCTTTTCAATAAAGCTAATAAATGAGCCTCACTCCGGGAAAACGGGACTTAATGACTGTGCAGTCCATAAAGGCTTATCAAGGACGATCCTTTCCGCTTTTATTTTATTTTTCTTTTAAAGGAAGTCTCTTCTTAGCGAAAATCCTGTTTAGGCGGAAAGTGTCGTTCCTGATTAGCCCTTGCGAATTGCACAGGTTAATCTAGGACGAAACTTTACAAGCATTAAACATTCTTTTTCCAGAACGAGGCTAAATTATTAAGAAACAGATATGGTTGTCGGGATCTACGACATTATTCGCATAACAAGAAAAAAAAAACAATCTTATCTTACTATGGACGAAAAGACACTGTCTGGGAAAGCGACCAAAACATGTCTGTTCTAGATCACCAAACAGGCAGTGGTTACATGGCATGGCATGGCAGGGGCATATAAACAGACCGTTTGTTACACTATCACATCGAGTGAACGCACAAACAATGAAGCGCATATTTTGCATCTTGTGGGCCCTTTCTGTGGCGTCGGCGATGTTAACATTTGGTATTCAAGAATGCCGTAAGTTCACTTTCCATATTATTTTTTATTGTGTGCGACTTCATGAACAATGTTTATACTTTAATAGCGTCATTACTTTTCAGGAAATCAATTCCTGTTATTACTTTAACATTTTCATTAAACAATTTATATTTGGTTACATTGTTTTCTATAATCATTTTTTTTTTATATCTTGGAACCAGTAACAATGCAACTATCGTGTTTGCGTTATGCAGTTACTGACACCAACAATATTAATCAATATAAAAAGCAGTTCACACATAGTAAATACTAGTCAGCGATAAAATGTTGACTTTGTATTTAAAGTATTAAACAGTTATCTACATAGTCATCAGTTGTGTACTGCATTGTCAGATGTTCATAAACACATATAATCACTTTAAGTTAAAATGAATGATATACAGTTATTGGGAGATTTGTCAGATTGGAGGACAACCGATTTATTCACTGAATATTCTACATTTAATTTCGACTAGACTGTCTTGTTCCCGGTTTGGACTTGTGGACATGGTTCCCGTACTCATCGTGTCGATCGCAACTTCGATTCAACAGGCCGTCGAGCAAATTGTGCCTTTTAGGACAACCTTCCAGCAAACAGTTAATGCCACAAAGGCTAACTTTAAAATTATATGCCCAAATGAGGCTAACTTCAAATTTCAAACTGTCACAAATGTTATATGCTCAACTGAGGCAAACTTAAAATTTCAAACTGTCACAAGAAGCTAACTTTAAATTTCAAACCGTCACAAATGTAATATGCCCAACTGAGGCTAACTTCAAATTTCAAACTGTCACAAAAGGCTAACTTCAAATTTACGGCAACTGAATTTTAATTGTTCAAATTAGACCAAAATAAGCTAGATTGCAGAATGATAGTTTGATCCGTGGCTGATCCAGGGAAGCAGGCATCAATGCCAATTTAAACTATTAGAATACCAACTTAAGTATCAAAAAGTTATGTTGTGAGGTCGCTGTTCGCCATAGAGCGCAACAAAACTCGGTGCGGTCACCGCCAAAAGAACTAGAAACGCTAATGATCTTTTGGTGACAGCGAACCTAAACTGATACAGTCTGCCGGATAAGCACGGGAATCATTTAACTGTCCAGAGATCTACTCAAAACATTTTAGGGCCCCTTTTTGGACGCATGCAATGCACCCGCTATTTGCCCAATAAAGACAGAATTTCCAAGGGAGGACAGGTGTACTCCGTCTGCAGCGAATAATGATGGAGTTACTTCCCTTAATTTATCATACTTTATATAGAAACCCTCATGCATGTGCATACTTTTGTTTGCTGCGTAACCGTTTATTCTTATCCTACAAGAGTTCATAGCGACAAGATCATCTGAATAACGCCACGAAATGCGTGGCAAAAATTTGGGACCACACAATTTTACAATTGAAACTGAAAGCATCATTTATGAAGTTAATAATGACATCTATAAGAGAACAAATGTTTTTTCTTAATTCAGACGACCCAAGTCATTACCACCGCAGTGTAATATGATCAAATCTGGTGTCTCGGCAACTTTCTTCAACGTCTTTAATGTGCCGACAACAACCAACAGTGACAAACCACCATATCCCTGCCACATTATGTCTGTTAAACCCAGATGTACACCTTCCGGCCTCTGTCTCGCCACTACAAAAGCTTGCTTGACTATGAACCAAGGATCCACACTTTGATTGGACCTAGAATTACTTTGTTGTAGTAACAACAATGCCCTAACTATAACAAAACAGGAAAAGACAAGCTGCAGCTTGTGTAGGAAAAATTATGACAATTGCGGTAATGTATAAAATGATTCAGGCTTAAGCTAAACCCGATACGCCTCTGAAGGCCATCTACCAGCTTTCTGTCGCACCTGCCCACTGCATAGAAGGTCCCACATATAGCAACCATAGCTCATAATCAATGTTATCAAAGCGGGTACCAGTAGGATCAACCGCAAGGCGCAAACGGAACTGCTGGTTATAGGCTTTCCAACCCAGTCCTGCATGCCTCATTGCCGCAGTCCTAATTGTACTCGTGAACTTGAGTAACTCCTATTTTTAATGGCAGGTGATACATGCAAACCCAACTGGATGTGCACACTTTCAATTGGTATGGGGTTACTTTCAAAATCGAAAGACAACACCTGTTCATTACCTGGGTAAGCCTTCACGCCAACTGGCACCTCTGGAGCTGTTGCATAGGAGATCAACTCAATAAATGACCCAGGGGCTGACTCTGTAGCAGGTGTACTAGTACCAGGGACTGCCTCTGCGCTTGATGGCCCAGGGCCTGGCGCTGCACCAGATGACCCATTGACAGGACCGATTCCACAGCCGGACTAACACTCTCAGGACATTTCCCTTGTCGCCTACGCTTTGATACGGTTTCTGTAAGGTTTTCAAGTTCCATAATGGAATCCGTGGCTCGCTTACTCTTTGCTTTGGCCTTCGGCATTGTTGAAGTGACTTGGACGTAATCGTTTAGAAACACGAAAAATAAAATAAATAAATGAAAATTCCATTTATCAACAAAACAAAATGTGTTTGGTCCTTTTTTTTCTCTAAGGGAGACAACCTCAACGCACCAAGCCCGGCACTCGCCCCAAGGGAAACAACCTTGATTTGCTTGGCCGTTTAAAAATAAAATAAATAAATTAATTAAATATTCATTTAACACTGCAACTTACTGGTGCATAATCATTTTATCCCATAACACTGCTCATACCAATAACATAATACGAGATGATGATGGTGATGATGACGACCACAAAGAAAAACCTTTTTAATCGATAAAAATCAAGCTCAAATAAATAACATCCAATTAAATACATCACCTACAGCACTCCTTAAGTCATTATGCTTGAAACTCTGAACTTATTAAACAATGATGCTGTACTAATTGCATTATTTTTGCCAAAATTGTTAAACAACATTTTTTCGAACCTTTCAACTTTCACTTGTTCCGTCAAGAGGAAGTAGCAAGGCGGTGTAAACCTAACGTCATCCCGATCAAATTATCCCTATTATTTAACATAAGGCGATGTAAACATAGCGTCCTCGCAATCAAATTATCCCTATTATTTGACAGAGCAGAACAGAACAGGACAGACCGCACTCCAATAACGATCGGTTATCGATTAACGATAAACGCTATTTCATGTATTGTTATTGTCAGAAATAGACAATTACAAGAAGATTTCGTTTCATGTTGAAAAAGTCAGTTGTCCAGAAACCCAGGTATTTTCAGATAGCACTGTATACTCAAATTAATGATAAACATTAACATTCATAGTATCTTATGCATCTTAGTTTCGTGATATTTAGTTTTATGATAATCGTCAGTAAGCATCTATTGTCGATAGAACCAGAATCTCTCACACCCAACAACAGATGCAGGAAAAGACCAACATCGTTGCGGACAATTCAGCTAGACTGGGCCACAACATCAACAGAGAAACCATCAAGGTGTTCAAGACCAACGCATCCAACGACACATCCATCCTAGTCAAAGGCGAGATGCTGCAAGAAGTGGAATGCTTCACCTATCTCGGCAATATCCTGCACACCCAATTCGTAAAGGATCAGGATCCTCAATACCATCGTGAAGCCAATACTACTAAATGGAGCAGATACATAAAGAATCACCGTCAACTACACGAGGGAAATACAGGTCTGCATCTGCACCTGCATCAGGAAGATCCTTTAGATCCAAAGGCCAAACAAGATCACCAACGTAGACTTAGGGAGAAGAACAAAGCAGCAGCCCGTTGAAACAGACATTCCTAAGAGACGTTGGCGATGGATCGGCGACACTCTTCGCAAGTCTGCATCCAATACACAAGGCAATCTCTCACATGGAACCTCAAATGACAGAGGAAGAGAGGGCGGCCTAAAAAACACCTGGTGCCGAAGCCTGGATACTGATGCCAAGCGAATGGGTAAGACATGTGGACAGCTGGAGAAACTCGACCAGAACTGAGACGCATGGAGGATGCTGGTCGGCGGCCTCTATCTCAAACGGGACCACAGACGAAGATGACATGAGATAGAAAGCAAATCCAAGACCACCCAAAAGTCTCTCGTATTGCTTTACCTTCCTTTATATACTGTAAGCTATTGTTAGCATGCTGGCTGTCCAACATGCTAGCGGCAACCTTAATTGCTTAAACCTTCTTAACGTGCTAGCGGCTACCTAACGAACTAAAGGCTACCTAATGTGCTAAAGGCTTCCAAACGTGCTCAAGACTTCATAACGTGCTAGCAAATGGCTAGCATGCTATCAACTAAAACTACATGTTAATTATTCCAACATTTTCATTAATTCAAAACTGAATGTCTTCTATCAACAAAAAAGATTTATAACCCACTCGTATCATCATTCAATCATTATAGCAACTGATTGGGCTACTAAGTCTATGTAAAATCGTAATCCAAAAAATATATTATCCGTGCTGCGCAATTATTAAGCTTACCAATACAATAGAGCAATCTAGATATAGCGCAGTTTATTGAATAATAGGCATAACTGTAGATTATATTATTTGTAGAAACTACAGCAGAACCAGTACTTCATTTGAACAATTTCTTCCAAAAATTTACGGGAAATGATTCCATTATTACCCCGGAATCGGTAACCTTCGATGCGGACGTACATATTCTAAAGCCCATTGACGTAGGACATACGATAGATTTCGTCATAGAAAAAAAACAACCAGTGACCGGCTGGCTTCAAATACCATGCCCCTACGGATCATGGTGAGTTGAAGATATGTTCGCTGAATAACTAGCTTTTGCATACTCAGGTAAATGGTGTATTCTGATTGTATACTGCGCCAACTTTTCATACCTAAACGAACCCAACACGTATGTTTAGAACATGTACATAAACCGTAATTATAAATGACGGCTCATCTGCGTTCCGATCCGTGGTCTAGTGGTAATACAATGGTGCCATAACTCAGACGTTTCAGGTTTGATCCCCCGCTAAGACCTTACATCTTTTCTCTGTTTTTTTTTGCATGAGACGTTAAACCGATTTTTGCAGTGTTCTAGATGCTTTGTACAGGACACTAAAATACCCAGAGTTGCTCCTATTATGGTGCCTCTCCTGTATCTCGCACTATCCCCCGAAACCAAACTAATAACACTTCTCGGGTAGATGACCATATTGGAATTTTCCGGTACACTCGATATTACACACACACACTGTGCCTGTTTTTTCAACCTCAACTTTTCCAATGAGGTAATTGTTTTGCTCAAATCATTACTTAGTTGACATGAATTTGTCGATAGCGAAACGACGTCTGTGTTTGTCGAGAACGTTTACAAAACGCCTTTCGATAAGAATGAATCCGAAACTGAAACGGGATTTGTACGCAGCGTACAAAAATCCGTTATGGCTTTGGGAAAATTAACCCATTTATGCCTAGTGGACTCTCCCATCCTTCTAAATTGGATGAATTTATTTCCAAAATTAGGGATGTCTAGTATACTAATTTCTATATTTAGAATATATCTTACATACATTCCTTTAAGAAAACAGCGCAGACCCTGATGAGACGCCGCATCATGCGGAGCCTCATCTGGGTCTACGCTGTTTGCCAAGGCCTTTTTCTAGACGCTAGGCATAAATGGGTTAAAAGTGCAGCCGCGTTGCATTGTAATTAAAATCATTGAACAGTATATTTCAATTTATCGCTGTATGAATTGTCTGAAAATGATTTCCACGACATTTCACAAACAAATGACACGCAGACATATACATATTCAAGTCTTTATTGAAAGTATAGTTATTGTCAAGTATCGAAAGTTTTCGTCCTTAATGTATTTATTGAAGTTACCTTTCTTAATGCACAATAACTAGTGTCCTCAGCCAAGAAACACTGGTGACATTCATTTAAAAACGGATGCATTTAACATGACCTTTTTTGATGACGTAACGCCAAAGATAAATTTGGCTAGAATGCTTGGTAAACAACAGAGTGTCATCAGTAAATATTGACGATGCTCACAAAAGCCACAATCATTCATTATACCTTAAGTCTTCTTTTGTACATTTTGTTCTTTTGTTCATATATTGTATGTTTGTGTTTAATTTGCTGAATTGTTTGTGTTTTAACATGCAGAGTTAAAATTTATGATTATTGTATTTTATATATTGTACCAAGATACCTGTTTTATGATTCACATGTTAAAGCACTTTTGTCATCTGTATACAAATGGATAATTTGAAATTAATCTCATACAACTGCAGGGGCCTTTATAACACTAAAAAACGTAGAGATTTTTTAAACACAAAGCAAGCACATATTTATTGTCACAAAGCTGTCATTTTACTCCTGAAATGAAACATATAATAATATTCAGAATGTGATGGATAATGTTATTTTAGTTATGGGCAATCAAATTCAAGAGGTATTTGCGTTTTGTTTTAAAAAAAACTTACCAATCACAGTAAATAAAATTGACAATGACTCTCTTGGAAACTACTTACTTTTAGATTTGACATATTTGACAAACAGTTTTACCTTATGTACATTATACGGGCCCAATAAAGATACGCCCACTTTTTGTACAGACCTCTTAAAACATAACAGATTTTAATAATAATAAATATATAATATGTGGTGACTTTAATTGTTTTTTAGATGTCAACTTGGATAATCAAAATTAAACATCCATTAACAATAATAAAAATGCAAGAAAAACACTGCAATCTATTATAAGAGATAAAAATATAATTGATACTTTCAGATATCTAAATGGCAATGTCCAACAATATGCATGGAGATGGTTAACATCATTACAACAGGCTCGATTTGATTTTTTCCTTACTTCAAATAATCTGTCATCAAAAATGAGAAAATCTACTATTGATTCATGTTATAAGTCAGATCATGCCATCATCGACCTAGAAATAATTTTTGAGGATATAGCACATGGAAAAGTGCTATGGAAATTTAACAATTCACTCTTAAAGGATATTGACTATTTAAACTGCATTTATACTTTCTATATATATAGAAAATGTTAAACAACAGTACTGTATACCTATCTACAAAATAGAAAACATAGAAAATATTCGCAATAGCAACATACAGTTTGTTATCAACGACCAATTATTTCTTAAAACATTACTTATGGAAATAAGAGGAAAAACTATTTCAGTGTCATCATATAAAGCTAAACAGAACAAAAACCATGAATCAAATTTAATTACGAAAATTGATATACTTCAAAAATCATTAACTGAAACTAATTCCGACCAACATCGTGAGCTACAAAATGAATTAGAAAATGTGAGGGAAAAAACACTTAAAGGGTCTCTTATTCGTTATAGAGCTTAATGGATAGAAGATGGAGAAAAACCCACTAAATACGTTTGCTCGCTCGAATCAAATCAGTATACGAACAAGTCGATACCTTTTATTGAATTAGAAAACGGGGCTAAGTTAACAGAGCAAAACGATATTTTAAAAGAAGCTGTTTCATTCTATAAAAACATTAAACAAAAACACGACAACGAAATAAAATACGATATAAATGCTGATCTATGTAATATTAATATACCTAAATTGAATAAAGTCCAATCTGACGCATTAGAAGGACTGCTTAATATTGAAGAAGTATCAATAACACTTAAACATATGAAACATGATAAAAGTCCAGGTTCTGATGGATTCACTGCGGAATTCTTTAAGGTATTTTGGAGTAAGTTAGGCCACTTCATAGAGAGAAGTCTAAACTATGCTTCATTACAAATTCCTTGTCCATAACACAAAAACATGGAATTATTACTTATATTGTCCAAAAGAAGCCGAGATGTTATCTGAAAAACTTATGACAATTGACATTATTAAATGTTGTTTACAAACTAGCATCAGGTTCCATTTCAAATAGATTTAAAACAGTACTTGATATTTTAATATCCAAAGATCAAACAGGTTTCATTAAAGGTCGATTTATTGGTGAAAACACTAGATATCTTGAAATATGCTGAAGATGATAAATTACCTGGGTTTCTTATGCCAATCGACTTTGAAAAAGCATTCGATACTTTGTCTTTCCAGTTAATAGAAACAACTATTAGTTTTTTTAATTTCGGACCAATGTTTCAAAAATGAATATTTATGTTATTGCATAATACCATGGCCTCCATACAAATAAATGGATTATTGTCAGATACGTTTTGTATAGAAAGGGGATGTCGTCAAGGAGACCCAATCAGCGCTTACATTTTTATTATTTGTACGAAAATTCTTGCTATTAAAATAAGGGAAAGCAAAGAAATTAAAGGTATAACTATAAATGACTAACAATATAAAATATCACAATTTGCGGATGATACATCTTTATTTTTTGGACGGATCGAAATCATCTCTTTATGGTACATTAGATATGCTTCATTTGATATGCTTCATGAATTTTCAATATACTCTGGACTAAACATAAACTATGAAAAAACTAATTTAATTTTGACAGACTCTATGAAATATAGTACCAGATCAATAACAAGAGGGCCATGATGGCCCTGTATCGCTCCACTGTTTTGTTATGCGAAAAAAAGCGTGCAATGCGCATGGGTTGAAATGTTCTCAAGCATGTGACTTTCTCTTTCTATCCCTTGTCCCACTGGGCGCTTAAAGTTGGAAGGGTGAACATTTTTATATATGGAAAACGTTACTACGGTGTTAACTTAACAGACTAAAAAGCCCGGGAATTGTCGCACAGGTCCTTTGCTTATAACGTAGGTACAATTATCTCTCCAAAAGATATTGCAGTTCTTTCTATTTCACATATTTTTAGATGCTGAAGATCAAATATACGCATGTTCTACAAGATTAATGAAAGTTCCTTCATTCAATCATGAATCTTTTTCCAAAATTCCAAAAAGTGTTTGTAGGTTTCAAAGTTTCTGTTACTTATATAGTTCATGACATATGAAAAATACCTAATGACGTAGATCACCTGAACTTTACTTCATTCTTGAGGCATTAGTGAGTGTAGCAGGGTTGTTAACGTGGTGAAGAAATTGTTAATTGCACAAAGAAGATATTTGCCTGAGGAAACATAAAGTTACGAGTTTTTCAGGTTCACGAGGTGCCGAAAGGCAGTAGGAATGATAACTTTGTAGAGGTTGTTTGTTAAACAAAGTAAATGTTTATGAGACAAACAATTGAATTATAATTCATCAAGATGTTGCGATCATGGCAAAACTACTTGCATATGGCGTGAGGTTTAAAGCGATATCATGACAAACAATTAGCTTGACACAACTTTCCTTCACTTTTTCCATCTGACGTTGGTTACCTGTCATGTTTGTTTTTGAAAAATACTAGGATTGCCATATATTGAAATAAGGTATCTGATCTATTCTCTGATAGGTTGCAAGTAATAGACTTAGCGGCAGTCATGTTATAAACAAGGGGATTGTTCACGGCATCGGTAGAATATACTTTTAATAGATACATCTTTTTTAAGTTGGATTCTCCTTACTTTTTTGCTACAGAATATTAAAATCACTTATTTCAATGTTGTTAAGTTTATCTTGAACAAATATTGTTTGCAATCTGTTTATAAATCATAAAATGATGTCATAAAAAAAACATGAGATCATTTTTTTAGCCCCAGGGGCATAATTTGAACAAACTTGGTAGAGAACTATAAGATGGCACTACATACCAAATGTGGTAGCCCTAGGCCCAATGGTTATGGACAGGAAGATTTTTAAAGTTTGCACAAAAGAGGCTTTATATAAGCATATGTTCATTTTTGTGACCCCCGGGGAAGGGTCAAATTTGACCCCAGGGGCATAATTTGAAAAAAAAATCTTGGTAGAGAACTTTAAGATTTTAATACATACCAAAATTGGTAAAAATATGCTCAATGGTTATGGACAAGAAGATTTTTAAAGTTTGCACAACATAGGCCCAAAATAAGCATATGTTCAATTTTGTGACCCCTGGGGAACGATCAAATTTGATCCCAGGGGCTTAATTTGAACAAACTTGGAAGAGGACTATTAGATGTCACTACATACCAAATTTGGTAGCCCTGTGCAATACGGTAATGGACAAGAAGATTTTTAAAGTTTGCACAAAATAGGCTTTATTTAAGCGTATGTTCATTTTTGTGATCCCCGGGGCAGGTTCAAATTTTACCTCAGGAGCATAACTTGAACAAACTAAGTAGATAACTATTAGATATCACTACATACCGAAATTGGTAGCCCTAGGCCCTACGGTTATGGACAAGAAGATTTTTAAAGTTTGCACAAAATAGGCTTTATATAAGCATATGTTCATTTTTGTGACCCCCGGGGCAGGATCAAATTTGACTCCAGGGGCATAATTTGAACAAACTTGGTAGAGAACTATAAGATGTCACTACATACCAAATGTGGTAGCCCTAGGCCCAATGGTTATGGACAGGAAGGTTTTTAAAGTTTGCACAAAAGAGGCTTTATATAAGCATATGTTCATTTTTGTGACCCCCGGGGAAGGGTCAAATTTGACCCCAGGGCATAATTTGAAAGAAAACTTGGAAGTGAACTTTAAGATTTTAATACATACCAAAATTGGTAAAAATAGGCTCAATGGTTATGGAAAAGAAGATTTTTAAAGTTTTCACAAAATAGGCTTTATATAAGCATATGTTCAATTTATTGACCCCCGGGACGGGGTCAAATTTGTCCCCCAGGGGCATAATTTGAACAAATTGGAAAGAGATTTACCCCAGGAACATTTGTGAGAAGTGTTATCAGAATGGGACTTGTAGTTTAGGAGAAGATGATGTTTAAAGAAAAAGTTAACGCACGGACGCACGCACGCACGCACGCAAGACCTCTGGCCAGTGGAGCTTAAAACTTAATACAAACTGACATGGGGAGCTACTACCTTTAAAGTTCTTGGGATAGAATTTGATATTAATTTATACAAAATGGTAATGGCAAATTTCGAAAACAAAATCGAAAGTATGAAAAGATCAATAAGTCCTTGGAATCGCAGAAATATTACTCCTCTAGGAAAGATAACCATTTTCAAATCATCGTTTGTACCTTTACTTACTCATTTATTGGTATCGCTACCAAGACCAAGCATAGACACCATGAAAACAATAAATCAACACTTTTATGACTTCATTTGAGCAGGACCAAGCAAAATTAAAAAAAAGGTAATTGTTAAGGATTAAAACGAAGGTGGGTAAACTATGGTAGATATATGTTCTTTTGAAAATTAACATGGCTTAAGAGAATAGTGTCAGGCGAAGGAAATTGTTATTCACTGGCTAAATCGTTAATAGAATTTAAAATCGTATTCAATACTGGTAAAATGTTTGCCGAAAAAATATGTTTACATTTGAAAAATAAATTTTAGCTTGATGTTTTGAAAAACTATATATATTGTATATTGAAAAGCTGCCAATATTAAATTGTGATGATATTCTGGATATGCCTCTTTTTTAAAATCATAATTTTAAAATTAGCAATAGCTATATCTATATTTAATGTCTATATATAAATGAAGACATTTTATTTTAGGAAGTTTGACACACTGTTCTTAAATGTATTAACCTTTAAATGTGCTCATTTAATGTGTGTTTTAAACCCCACCATCCATGCTTTCATTTATTAATTCCTTCATTATTTATTTATCTATTTATTTATTTTAATGTAAGTAGTGTTTTGTTTTATCTATTTTGTTTGGTTATTTTATTTAGGGCTTTGTATATATGTGTATTTTTACGTTCAAAGTGTTTATCAGATTTTAGTTACTACCTATATTTATATGATGTCAGCTTTTTACCTCATAGCTTCTATGAATTTTATGTTATATTTACATGTACAACGCCATTGAATATGCTTGCATAAAAATAGGCGTTTAATTAAATAAATCAGTTTCAGTTTGTTTTTTTTTTATATGAAAGAGGTATTTGGTTTGTGAGAGACATAATGGTAGATAGAAACTTTTTAATTCCAAAGAATCTTTGCATACACACGTTGGAGCAAAGGTAAACTTCCTATTGTACCAAGGATTTATAAACATAATAAAGAAATACATTGACAATTTCGAATACCTGCCAAATTTTGAAAAAACACTCAAGGACCTATATTACCAACTTACATAAAAAAATAGTAACCACCCTAAAGAAGGGAAATATATTTATTAAACATTAATTCAAAACAATGACATTTCAGCTTGTAATACTAAATGGTACTCAGAATTTTTAAATATTGACTGGAAAAAAGTATATGAACTTGTATTCAATCTAACTAAGGAAACATATATCAGATGGCTCCAGTGCAGAATAGTCCACAGAATATTGGGAACAAAATCCCTAATGTTGAAAATGAAAATTGTTGCAAATAATCTATGTACCTTCTGTAATTTGGAAGTTGAAAATATAATGCACTTGTTCTGGTACTGTCCATATACCCAAGAAATTATTAAATGTGTTGTTGATATTTTTCGTAGAAGTAGACCAAGCCTACATATTCACATTACATGTCAGGATCTAGTACTTGGAATTATTAATCCAAAATGAACGATTTAAATATAGTATGCATAGAGCTTAAACGTTATATCTTGCATTGTCAAAGAAAAAAACAGAATCTCTTCAAAGTACGGACTTGTAAACAGTATGAAACAAACTTTTGAAATTAACAAAAATACAATTAAATCAGATGAAGAATTAAACATATGGTCCCTTGTTAAAATATTTACTGATATCTCATATAATGACATAATTAATAATAACACATAATATAAATAATGCTTACAACATATTTATTTTTTGTTGTTGTTGTAAACTCTGCATTATAAGTTTTCGTATACAATGTAATTCAGCACTTACTATGTAATTTTCTTATATGAACTATCAAATAGCTGTACATGAAATACTTTGTTTTGAGAAATTCATCATACTTTATAAAAAGCTTAGTATGAATGTATATAATATTCTACGTATGGTCAATTTAATTCGACAACAAACTATGAAACAATCGTATACGTGTAATCGTAAAAAAATATTATTTTTAAGTTGAATAACGGTTTTTTTTCCCGTTTGTCTGCAGCTCGTACGACATCTGCCATCTTCGATCTGCAAGCAACTGTCCACTTGAGAACCCCTTGAGATCGCCATATATTTCCCCGAGTTTCCCATGCTCTTGTCCGTTTTTACCGGGAACGTACAACCTCAACTCCAAGATTATGTTTCCGAAATATAACGCATTGGACTTGATATCATTGGTTACTGGTCGTTCTCAGGTAAGAAAGTTAAACTATTGAATAATAAAACTTTTTTTTTTTAATGGATATGTGATGGAAAGCGTCTTTTTCTGCGGTAAACAAAGTAAATGCTAAAATAATTCCAATTAAAGTTGTCTTCAAAGGGTTATGTCAAACCTTTTTTGTGATCATGTAATATGAAAACTCGTTCTTATATGGAATCCCTAACTTATGACATCGGTATTTACGATTCATAAAAAAATAATATTGTGTCGACAAAGTCATTATACAATTATAAATATTCATGAATTTAAGCAATGAATAATATGAATATATGTGCTACCAAAGTTACGGGCAAACTTAAAGTACATAATACAATATGTATTGCTGTATGATTTTTTTTCGTTTAAATCGTATAATTTTCTGCGGGCCTCGAGGGCAACCTCCCTCTAGCATGCCCTGGATCACAGTGTGCATACACAGAAATTCCCGATGATGTGTCAAAACCAATCCAGCTTTCGTCGTTTGACGGTTACCAGGAGGGGCTGTTGTGGGCCAACAAGTGTTGAAGTCATGTTCCGGACGTACTGGTTGGTATTGTGCTCTGATGAGGCTGATGGTATGGTAATTCTTGCAAAGCTTGAGGATTGCCATTTTCGGTACGGTGATAACAAGAGACTTGGTCCACTCCTAGGGTCACTTCTTCTCCTCCCAGATTTTGTGGCATAGTGCCGTTATTGCTGCAGTGCTTACCTCTCTTTCATGCTTAATCAGCTCGGAAGAGATCGACTCCCGAATATTTTCCTGCCTTCAGACCGCGCACTGCCTCCTCCACTTTTTCCTTAAGTGTTGACGGACTTTCGTCATTCGCTCCTTGTCTGTGATCGTTCTGAAAGAGACGGGTGTCTGGTTGAAGTTGTTAGTTATAGAGGTCGCTACAGTATTCAGTTAAACATTTCAGGACTGCGGCACTCTCGGTCAGAAGGTTCTCGTCAGCGTCTTGCTATAAAACTGGCGTTGGGCTGAAAGGTCTTCGTAAGGGTATTGAGGGTGATGTTTGCCTTCGTAATCTCGTTTTCAGTGTTGATACATTGCTTCTCAATCCACTCCTCCTTGGTCTCTTTAATCTTCTTCCTCATCTCCCTATTTGCGTTCTGGTATTCTGTCCAGGCTGATGTACTTCTCATGTCTCAGTGCTCTTCTTTTGTCAAAGAGGACCATGATCTCAGCCGTCACCCATGGCTTGTTCTTCCGTCTCTTTCTCTCTCTCTCGCTCTCCCTTTTCGCAAGATCTTTTTCGGACGATGTCAGCAGGAAATCCTTTATGTTATTGTTGATGGTGTCGATATCATTGTTAAGGATGTTCAGGTCTGCAAACTTGCCACCTATTTGTATCTGTAACATCTTGATCTTTTCGTGTCTCTAAGTCAAATCTAATGCGAGGGTTCTGGGTGATGCGCTTGTTCTTTAACTTAAGCTTGATGGTGGAGAGCACTAAGTGATGGTCACTGCCGATGTGTGCGTCAGGAAACATTCTTGTTTTCGCCTTGTTGATGTTGGACCTAAACCGTTCGGCGCTAGCATACACTCGATTTTGGCGAACTAAAGAAGTCTAAAATCTCTTTTGTTGGTCTTTCCGAAGCCAGATCTACTAACTATCCCTGACCAGTCTTGGTAGGCGTCTAGTCCAACCTTTTTGTGCCAGTCTTATAGGGCAATTAGGACGTCTTTCTTCCTGAGCTTGACTATGATGCGCTCTAATTAGTCATAAAACTGTTCAATCTCCTCGTCTTCGTAGTCTGATGTTGGTGCGTAGACCTGCATGATGGTGATGTTGTGAGGTACCCACCTAAAATGATGAAATTGAAATAAATTTAGAATAATATGGCGTTTAACCATTTCCACTAACAAAAAGACGAAACCATACATACCCCGCTAAAGCGTCCGATCGTCACTGATGAATTATTCTATCGTAAGCTTGCTCAGAATGTAGTCAAATGGCCACATGCACAATTTTAAATCAAAATCTTAAATAATAATTGAGATATTCAAGTTTGTAAAGTGTTGCGTTAGAAAAGTCTCCAAGTCTATAGTAGAATGATATTTTAAGCGAAATATATTGTTCAAACAATGATTTATACATTCTTTATGTTTCACTTTAAGACGAGTCGAATAAACTCCCTGACCGTGTTTGCGTGTTACAACAAATAATGCGATGTTTAAACAGTTGCAGAGATACATCAACATTACCAACATCCTGATAAACCCAGACATAACCAAATCCATAATTTAATAACAGATTTTTAACTGAAGTTGTCCAATTTGTCTTTCCGATTTCATCCTGTAGTTTCAACATATTATAACAGTGTTTGGGATATCTAGGCAATGGAATGTGAACAAGTTTACACCAGTATTTAACACAATTGAACTGATATTCTACACATAATTCTAATCTAACAAACTCCCATGCAAAGTTTGGTTGACCTATTCAACCAAAACCATTTTTGCAAAATTGAGCCTGGACTTGTTCTACATTTTCAGAAAAGGTAAATTTCACTTAAAAACATTGTTATATTTAACTGGAAAAACAATATGTAAATGACCTAAGATGCTCACTTGCCAAAACCTGTTAAACTGGCTTTCATAGCCTTGCGATTTACAGGTAAAGTTCTTAAACATTTAACATCCCAACATGAACTCATCACACTTTTAAGAATAAATCATACATCAAAATAATATTAGTAGCTGTTAGAGCATTTTGAACAATGTATACACATTATTATCATTAACGCTGTTTTATACAAGTAAACACATTTGAATAATTGAATTTTGGCTTTCACATCATGACTTCAAGTTTACAGTTTGCAACATTAACTGCATTTTTTTTTTAAATGAAACATTTAACGATCATTGACATGACCAATACACATAAATGTGTTGCGTTCTGAGAAAACTGGGCATAATGCTTGTACGTAAATTGTCATCCCAGATAAGCCTGTGCAGTCCGCACATGCTAATCAGGGACGACACTTTCCGCTTTTATTACATTTTTTGTTTAAATGAAGTCTCTTCTTACCAAAAATCCAATTTAGGCGGAAAGTGTCGATCCTGATTAGCCTGTGCGGACTGCACAGGCTTATCTGGGACGACAACTTTACGCACATGCATTATGCCCATGTTTCTCATAACGCCACTCAAATAATATTTTGCGTGTAGGTCACACATGAATACCTATCGATTGATACATTCAAATGTTACCATATTTACGCTTTCACGTCCGTGCTCATGACGCCATGTTTAAAAGTTGTGCGTTCCGTCACGCTGTGTACACAGCGCGGAAAAAGGTAGATTTGTTCGCGCGTTAGAGAGACCCAACGAGTGATTTCTCTTGCATTAACTGTAGACTTGCATAATAAGCAATCAAACATATTTTATTGAAATAATGAGGCTAATATGGTATGAATTGGATGAAAATTTGTCATGTGTTTCGCAGTACTACATTGCATAATCGAAATTAAAGGCCGCTTAAAAGATTTTGCTTTTTTTCTAGGGTGATAACAAGATGCGCGTGACCATCACGGATACCAACACAGAGGAAGTTGTAGCCTGCGTTGAGCTCCAGTACATCGTTAGAGATAATTGCACCGGTCTATGCGGTTTCATGGGTTTAGTAGGCAAACGACACATGGAGCAGAAACGACTCGCTGTGTAATTGTCTGATGAAATGTATGTCTGCGATTTTATATCGTCTGCGTATGTAAAGAGTTGAAGAAAAACATCGATAACTAACCGAGTTCTTAATCATTTAATAAGTGAAAATTAAATGGATATATCTAAATTAATAAATGTGTATACATTGGATATACTTGCTGCTGCTATATAATACACTTCTTACGGGTGAAAACACTGTTTTCAAATATTGCTTTTGTTTAAATTATATGAATTCAGTGTTCACTGTTACAAATGGCCGACAAAAGTAAGGGGTGTCTCACAACATATATAAATACTCCTTATACATTTCTAATGTATATATTTTAATACATGGAGTACTGTGTGTATTATTACAGAACGTTTCGCTGTATGTATTATTTAATATTATGACATGATGCTCGCTGATAACCCTTAAGATAACGAAGATCATTCTCGACGGTAAAACTACTCACTAACAACGCAAACACAAGTTCTGAACCTGACGACAGCATAGTATGATATAGTTCTCTTTCCAGTTGCATAAATCTATATCAAATCATTTTAGAATCTTCACATACTCGTTGTCCTTAGTTCAACAAAAACACTTTGTCCCTAACAACAATTTCTACCGCCATAACGGTTAAATTCTGTGAGCACCCAGGGGGTGTCTCTTAGTTGAGCGGGCTCTTGGGTCGGGATGTGCTCATTAAACATGAACAGCTTTAACGTTTTATTGACTATATTTCGTGCATGTCATTTCAATTATTCTGAATTCCGTAAAACTTATCGATGTTGAGCTAAGTAGTCGCGTATTTATATGACGTTCGAATTTGCAATGGGGCCAGTTGCATTGGTTGAAATTCAAATAAGCATACAAGAGTATTATTGCTATTAAACTGATATATTACCATTGACACTTCTGGTTGAGTTCGCCATGCTGGAATGACACTTGTTACTGGCAGGTTGACTGGTCCCAATTTACAGGTTAAAGCGCCTCATATTGGCATCAAAATGCTGGAACTGAATGCTGCAATGCTGCTGCATTGCTGGTAACCAATCAGATTCCAGAATGCAAAGTCAGATGCTGGAAGTACCGTGGCGGTACTTCGGTTAAACAATTATAAGAACAATAACATTGTGAACAATACTGAATCACTAATTAACATATGCCGCAATATAAGTCTGCATTTCTCATAGATAACAAAAACCTTAAAAAATAACTACACAAAACATTTTCAAGTTATAGATACTTTGAAGGGATGAGGTGTTTTAAGCTCTCCAGCATTGCGCCATACAAACTGTAAAAATAGTGCTGCATAGGTGTGACATTAACTGACGTAAAATGATTTAATTGACATGTTATGCTAAATTATTATTAGACTTCCTATGTGGAGACACATATATTAAAAGTATCATAATTTCAGATATGACATATACAAATGTCAATATAAACAATTTATTACTACGTCAGAGCTAAAGAATGCAAATGGCGGTCAGATCCAAAATCGTAAGCGCCAGCATAAGATGCTGGAACAATAAAAGTCTCATATTAAACAATGGATGGCTTCATTAAATATAAGCTGGATCAATTTGAAATACATCAAAGAAATGGATAACTAGAGGAAAGCTATGCTTAATATACTGTAATTACTATTCAATTATGGCAAAAGCTCTTGTATTATAATTCGGACGGAACTAAGTTCGGACAGAGTCCACCCAAGCTATTACACTTCCTACGCATTATAACAACAAATCAGTGTTCATTACTCGATTAAAAGAAACATCGAAATTTACTTCCTAACAAAATTACTTATTATATTAGTACTACTTTCTAATGTATGTTATGTCTTTAACATCTTTACAAAGTGTATGGTACACTCAGTGACAATGGCATATGATTAAGTGTTACTTCGAATCGAAACATTTCAGAAATATCCCTCGGTCAATCGTTATCTATCGACCAATAAATAAACAACAAGTGAAATGTGTAAAGAGTAAACTTTCCAAAAAGCATCCTTTCATAAAGACACTTATTATGAAAGTGTGATGAAAATTACCAGTAGCCTCTCCTGGTTCATGTGGCAATAATTGATACGAATTGTGTCCCTTTTCCTAAAGGCAGCAAGCGTTTTCCAATAATATTGATCAGAGCCTCTGTAGCTTTTATACATATTCTAGATAGTCTCATCGGAAAATAAAGGAATAATTGTCTCTTTATGCGCTGGCGAGCATCGATGATTATAGATCGGATACCAGTTACATTGCAGAGTGTTCTACTTGGAATACTTCGGTGTTTAGCCTTGCACAGAAAGGAAATGTTTTGATCTGATACTAGTGTTCTGTATTTGTTAACATATATAGCTGGAAGTAGTACTGCATATGCATTACGACTTGACTGGATTCATTACCAAAGCTTCTGAAAAAAGGGGACGCCGTCCGTGTATTGTGTAGGTACCATCCATCGGATTTAAGAGAATGCATTATTTTTAGAACTTCGTATTGCCCGGAAGATACCAATATACAACAACCCAAATAAGAATAAAGAAAACAACGACGGTGCCGACTGTACGAGGTAATTTTAAATAGAACTTAAGTACAAACAACAGACGAGCAAATGTTCACACTTGGCAAATGTATATATTGTTGACACACAGTAACATACAAGATGTATAAAACTAATATTTCTAGGGCTGTCAGTCAGAACACAGAACGGTTTGATTTAAAGTTATAGAATAAAAAAAATTGCAGCTTGCATTAAATAGCCTTTGTTCATATATGTATCGCTTGTATATGTCTATTTGATATAACGATGAAATCAAACCTTAACATAGAAGTGTCTTGTAGTTTATAATGCAGCCAATACATTGTGTATGGTAATTGCACCACTATCGGATTTAAGGCATTTTTATTTTTTTTGTAATTATACGACATTTTATGAACATATTAATAACACATAAACCAATAATCGATATCGCATATTGCGCGTGTCATTGCATTTCCTACAATATAAGATGTACAAGTGCATTATTACCACTTATGGTTTATACAACTCATTCAACCACAAGGGAATACCTTGTGAATATGGTTGTAACGCGAGTTTTGCTGAATGTAAATGTGCATATGTATGAATATTGACATGATTGTGTTTTTGTTTGCAAATTAAGGATATGCTAGCGCAATTAAAACATGAATGCTGACAAATTAACATAATAACGACCAAGAAGACATTTTGGATGAATCAACGGAAACACCATAAAAGCAGTACAAATGGTTATTACTTAAGTCAGAAAAACATCATTTTAAATAAAGAATGTTAAATAGGCTTTGATGTCTTTAAAATAATAAAAATTAATTGTTTTGCATTTTATTCCAATAAAGACAAAAATAAAATAAAATATTTAAATGTTTGTTAAAAAGTGCATTTTCGCATTAGATGTCTCAATAGAATAGTATGTAAGATATGCAATCATAACTGAAAACTGTCATATAAAAACGTAACGATTTGTTTCTGATCAATTCCGGCACGTCTATTTTTGATGATTGGAAAATTATAATGAACACCATATGTCAAACAATTGTTTTTTTTCAAGTCATGAGATTCCTATGTCGGTATACAATAACTAATCTATTAGATTTTACGTAGAAGCTAGTGGTTTCATTTTAGTATGTCATAATCCCAAGCATATTTACAAAGGCATGTTGTTTTTTTTTTTTTACTTTTCGACTACATGTATTTTTAGACGGATTTTAAAAAGTGTTACATACAAACGTTTACAATTTATAACCGTTTCTATATGCAACTAATCGATCTTGTTTATCTATCTGTTATTCAACTGCTCATTCTAGACAACAGTTGTCTTATGCAATATGCATCATTTAATTTTAATGAAAACTAATTATACATTGATAATATTACTATTTATTAGTATATTATCAAATCACCCAATGTGGTTGTTTTATTGGGTGCGAGCAGATCGGAAACAATAATTATCTCATTGTATGCACGTTTTCATGGATTTGTTAATAGATTGACAAAATGAAATATTAAAAAAATCAATGACATAGATAACAAAAGTATACGTAATATTCAAAAAAAGAAATAGAACTCCTGTCTTTGAAAAAAAGTAATATGTGTTCATTTATGGATTATACTCAATCCTAATAGGTAAATTAATACGTCGTTTTTATGGTTTTTGATCGATTATGTTGGAGCGTATATTTTTATGCCCCCGGTAGGGTGGCATATAGCAGTTGAACTGTCCGTCAGTCTGTTCGTCTGTCCGTCTGTATGTCCGTCCGTCCGAAAACTTTTACATTGGTCATAACTTTTGCATTATTGAAGACTTGATATTTGGCATGCATGTGTATCTCATGGAGCTGCACATTTTGAGTGGTGAAAGGTCAAGGTCATCCTTAAAGGTCAAAGGTAAAAAAAAATCAAAGCGGCGCATTAGGGGGCATTGTGTTTCTGACAAACTTATTTATATTATTTACGTATATTACAAATAACTATATAAACTAGTTCTGTACTCAATAATTATATTACAAAAAACATCTGTACACTGCCTCTTTATGAAAGACTGCCTCGGAAAAAGACATAACATGTATTGAGGTTTTACCAATTTCAATGTTTGCGCAGAACTTTTTGAGACGTAAACCCGACAGCGGTCGCTATTCGCTTGCAATATTTATGAACCGACTCTTTGATTGCAGCCGAAAGATTATTTATTGGAAAGGAAATAATTGGCTGTGTTAATTTCTTGGAAAACATTGGCATACATTGTGTACACATTCAGTATGATTATTTCTTTTCTATGTTTTACTGTACTTTCAGGTTAAATGATTATTGTATACATTCGACAGTGGTGTATTTTAATTGTTTTCATCATAAAACTAAAGTTATTTTGAGATATAGTTAACGGTGCGACTAGGAGACAATTTAGTATAGACAAACTAACTTAGCAATACATGTATTAACGTGTTTAAGTTGTACAACATGCGAATCAAAGGTAATCTAATTTGAGGTAAAACAACTTATGCATTTTTCGAACAAGACATAAAGAGATGTACACTTAATAATCGCGTGTTACATTACAGTAAATTTTTACCTCGAACACTACAATAAAACGCATATTTTTTTTGTTATAAAATACACACCATAGAAAGTAGATGAATATGATAGTTTGCAATGTTTCATCAATGTTAAGAAAGAAACTTTTTGTCGATAACTGGAATGTAAAAATAAAAACAAGCTAGATTCCACTTTTGTCTGATATTGACACAGTAACCCGCTATTCCAGTTTTATTTCATCTCTTTATGTGGATATACATGCTTTATTGCATGGACTGAATGCTGACATTTTGTTTTTATCCTGAAATAAACTTAACGGAAAAATACAAAGCAGTGTCGACTGTTTGATGAACTGGATGCTATCGTAAATTATAAATTGTCTAGACCCATCCTGTTTCAAGAGAGATACGCTTCGCGCTATAATCGAATCACCAATAGCTATTTTCAATAATTGCTGCTATTTTTGTGGCATTATCAATGATGCATATCTCTATTCTAAACCTTCTTTTTAGAGGTGTTGATTTTTATTATTTGTTTGTTGCACACAGTTTCTATAAATTCGATTATAATTGTATTTAAAATTATAATTATGCCTCGCTCTTGGGAAACAGTGCCTTATGCATATGCGTAAAAGTGTAGTATCAGATTAAGCAGGGACAAAACTTTCGGCCTAAATGCTAAATTCCGTTGCATTACTAGCAGTCTGTTATACTGTAATATTATGCCGAGTCGAGTCTATTTTGCATTTGTTTTTAGGAAAAGATACTTGGAGTCGTATTATAGTGCACGTAGTTAACAATTAATTTACTAGAAATTATCAGAAATTACTAAATTACAACGGATAAATCAATGACAACCATAAAACTGATTGATTACATCACGGTAATCGCACCGTTTTAAAGTTATTTTATTTTAATATTAATTGCACAACGTCATCATAACATTCAAAGCTAAAACAGAAAACTGCTAAATTAAATGGCCAATTATACATGCGTTTAAGTTTATTTTCAAAATACGATGTTGTAGAGCGAAACAATACATTCTAAAGAATTAGTATTTAGTTGTGTTTTTAAAGAGGATAGATGTTCTATTATTGAAACATAAAACGAATATAAATACATTTGTATATGTTAGACATAATGACGAGAGCAGAATATTCTCAAGTTTTCTCCTATTTCAGTCAAACAGTGTTAAGGAAGTACTGTTATTTTTTTTCATATTTACTAATTTTAAACAATATTTGCTAACACAATATTCATAATCTTAAATCTATAAAATAGCTTCGCTATGCATAAGCACGCGTTGAGCTCTTAAACGCTTTCTTTGTCCTGAAACAATTCAATTTCATTTCATAAAACCCCGATCCTGCAGCGTGATCAGAGCGTTATGATTTATATAGCATTAGCAATTTCCGTTAAAAATTGCTATATTTGTGCCGCCGAGAGACACAATTATCATGTCGCATATTCGTTTTATATTTATGATTTGATACTTTTAGTATTACATTGTTTAATGCGTTTATTATATTGTCATATCTCATTCACATTTATATTTACGTATTTATTTATTTTGACTTTTGCATTTTTATGTGAATTTGTTTTAAGTATATTTGCAATTCAGTTGGACTGTTTCGTCATTTATAATGAACAGGTGGGTTCTAAATATTCAAACAATCGCTGACAAAGGTGCCATGTAAAAAGACCAATGCCAAGCAGTGAACCGCAGATATCATGATCGATATAGCATGTTCAGTGCTCAGATCCGTTATTCAGCCATCATATATGCGTAGATTAGCTATAACGAAAGCGCATTATATGATAATGATAACAAAGAACTGTTCTTCGCTAAAATCTTCTTAGAATTGGACAGTTTTTAAATGTATTGCATTTGAGTAATGCGGCGACCTAACCACTCTTTTGAACAAATGATATCAACCCTTGCGCAAGCATAATTTGTATATAACTTTGCAGAATATGAAGTGTATCACTGAGAGATTAGGTCGTCCAAATTTGTTGCCATGCAACAAATTTCCGTTGGATTATTTGATGGTTTTTATTCTCATACGCTGTGCTAAGCCGAGAATCATTTCCATATACTGCCATACAAAAATACGGGAGACGCGTTATGACAGTTTACCAGAATTACCCAACCTAGACGGAGATGTTAATGCAATCCATGTAAACTAATTGAAAACGTCACATGCATCATACCGTTGTATACGTTTATTTGTATTTCTATTATTTTTTTTTTATTTCTAAGCGATACTTCTAAATGGAAGATAACACACAGGAACAGCTAAATAAATTGTATAGCATATATTACATAAAGACATACTGTGGAGCAATCTATTTACGTTTTCGACGGTGTTTGAAGTGCTATTGTTCTTGCAGTAAACTAAAAATAAAAACACATTTAGTAAAATTTAGCTGCACGAGCAAAACCTTATTATACAATAAGGTCCATTATTGTTTGCAAGGAACTTATTTCCCAAAACACATGCACTTGACAAGACATACACGTATTGTTAAAATGTCACACACATTTATGAGAGAAGAATGGTCTATTTTAATTATTTATTATTTTCTCTGTTCTCTAACTAGAACTTCAGTATTGAATCATTTGAATCAATATTTGCCACTTACTTTGTATTTAAATTAAAGTATACAATAGCATAAGCTGCGTACACTGAACAAGCACGCATTTGGTCCTTAATTGCTTTCGTCGTGCATGGACAAAACAATAATATTATATGAAACTTCCAATGTCCGTCTTTGACTGATTAATGCGTTATGATAAATCGTGCGTTTGTTATTTCCGCTTGAAATTGCTGTATGCGTGTTGCTGCGAGACACATTTTTTATGTCGCTTATCCTCTGTAGTATCTGATATCATAGCGTGAGGAATTGTCCTCGTTTCAAGGCATATTTAACAAGACCTTCCTATACGTGTATTGGTGTTAAAATGCTCTTATTCCTTGGACCTGATACAAAAATGAGGTTTTGTAACGTTGCCAACCAAATGGTCTGCAACATCATTGTATCATCGTTTACACATATTTCGTATTTGCTCGTCTTCGTGTTCGATAACATGCCCACGCTCCCACTGTAATCAGATTACCATAAGAAGCCTTATTTACTTTGTCAATATTTGTCTAAGAATGGTCTGAGCTTCAAGAATAACATGTGGTTGCTGTAATTGTTCTTCGTCCATCTTTATCCAACGAATGTCTACTGTTAACAATGCAGAATATATTCACTGAAAATACTGTATTGTAGTGTTTGTTATAAATTGTATAAAGGCATCAGTTGGCTTTTTAGACAAGTATGTTACATATTAAATAATAAAGCAAAGTTGTCGTATACAAACTAAATATTCTGTTTCTGATTTGTTTTGGCGCTTCGATTAAATGATTTGAAAATAATATGGAAAACGATATCGTCGCTGTCGTTCTCAAACCTCGCATCTACAAAATGCAAAGTTTTCAGGAGAGAGAAAAAACCGTCACATTTTTTTATAACGATGTTTTAGAAATTGAAATTCTGTAAAAATACTTCAAATTAAGCTGAAAACTACGGTATAAGCCGTAGACGCGTAAGTCATACTGATATTCAGAAATGGTAGCTACGATATGGTAGCTACGAGATTTCGTCACCACAGTTTTGTCATTTTTATGAGGTACGACAATTCGAAAATGTACGAAATGACGTACCTATAGGTGAAATGATGTAGCAATAAAAGTCGCATCACAGTTTGTCAGGATGAAAGGACGTAGCTTTGACATTTGCATGAGCTCTGATTGGCGTAGAGCAACGAGATATAGCTCAAAACACGCGCCAGACTTCATATATTCGGAAAAGACGAATAAATAAAATTGAAAATTTTGGAGCTACTAGGTTTGAGAACGACAGCGACAATATGTCATAAATACATTGCATTCAAGTAACTAAATACCTACTGCCAATGTAAAATCATTGATTTATTTGATTTTTTTAGAGGATATTGATTTTATGTTAGTATGCAATAAACATAAGCATATTCACAAAGTTACGTCTGCTTATTATACATTTGAATGGGTGAAATACGTGTTTTGTTTTTTACTTTACGAGTACATGTATTCCTACACAGAATTAGAATAGTGTTAAGAAAATACTTTGTAAAAAATGTATAACCGTTACTATATGAATGTCTCTCTATGATGTATATTTTCATCTATGTACCCTACGAATGCTCATTCTAGACAATTCGTGTCTTGTGCAATATTAATAAAGTTCATTAGTTTTTATGAAAACTATGATTTTACCTTGACGATATAAAATTATCAAATCGTGCAATAAACTTTTTCGTTTTCAACCTGGCATTGTCGTTATATCAGCAAAATCATCTTTTTCGAAATATTACAAATATTGGCATTATTGAATAATGAAACACCGCTTGTGATGGCTTTTACTATTTAACCCATTTATGCCTAGTGGACTCTCCCATCCTTCTAAATTGGATCAATTTATTAAAAAAATAGGGATGTCTAGTAGATCTATATTTATTTCTATATTTAGAATATTTCTTACAGAAATTTCTTTAAGCAAACAGCGCAGACCCTGATGAGACGCCGCATCATGCGGCATCTCATCTATGTTTACGCTGTTTGCCAAGGCCTTTTTTCTAGACGCTCGGCATACATGGGTTAAACATGGATCAATTTTGTGTGTAGCATAGCTTACGGACTAAAAATACAAAATAGAAGTCTTGAACTTCTTCACATAAACCAAAATGAATGAAGCACAAATAGCGCAAGCCTGTTTCTTAATGTGTAGTGTTAAAGGTATTTGCATTAATTTTTTAATTACCAAACATGTCGATACGCAGCGTATAAGGTATAACAAATCAAATGCATGAAGTAGTATAAATAATACACTATTCCTAGATGAAATAGCTTTTTCGTGTGTGGAAACCATTGCGGGGCGAAAAACCATTACAGCCATCACATGTTATTCTTGAAGTTCAGACAATTCTTAGACAAATATTGACAAAGTCAATAATGCTTCTTATGATAATCTGCTTACAGAGGGAGCGTGGGCATTTTATTGAACGCGAAGACAAGCTTATACGCAATGTCTGTATACGATGATACAATGATGATGTTGCAGACAATTTGGTTGGCAACGTTTAAAAATCTCATTTATTTAGTTTTTATTAGGTCCAGGGAATTAGAACAGCATTTTAACACCAAAACAAGTATAGGCAGTTCTTGTTAAATATGCCTTGAAACTAGGACAATTAAGCACACTACCTTATCAGATACTACAAAGGATCAGCAACATAAAAATGTTGTTTCTCAGCAACGCGCATACATCAAGTTCAAAAGGAAAAAGCAAACGCATTATTGATCATAACGCGCTAATAAGTCGACGACGGACAATGGTACTTTTATAAAATATTATTGAATTTTCAAAGCATGGTGAAACCAATTAAGGACATCATGCGTTCATGTTTATCGTAATCAGAGAAGCTAACGCATAGTTTAATGTGCATACACAGTTGAAGCAAATATGGTTTCAACTGATTTAATATTAAAAGTACTAGTTACCGTTGTTCCTTTGCATCTTTTTTTATTAAATTAAAATTAAATCAATGAGAACATTCTGATCTTATAAATATGTGTGGCATTAAAACAATACGTCGAAATATCGCACTGGTGTTTGTTAAAGCTACTGCAACACGTTCAAGAACCATAAAATAAAATGGTTTCCATGAATTACAATTTAACCTATATTAACGAAAAAATAATTAAGCTGGTTTTTATGATCAACGTTATAAAATATGCATACATGTCCATACATGTACACACTAGCTTTTTAGGTAATTAATACTAAGTTTGATCAAATAGTTAATAATATAATTATGATTGTATTATGTTTGCAGTACGTATATGCGTTTCATTAAACTTCTTCTTCGAGGTTGACTAATATTTGGTAAACTGCGTGAATCACAATGCGTCTTCCGTATGTTTTCCTTGCAGCATATGGAAAGGAAAATCGGCCCAGCACAGCGTATCAGTATAACAACCTTTAATTAATCCAACTGAAGTTTGATGCCTAGCAACACATTTGAACGACCAAATCTCTCAGGAACCCGTTCATATATTACAAAGTTATCTACGAATCATGCTACTTGCTTAAGGGTTAAATTCATGCTCTCAGTGCAGTATCACGCATATGTCCTGCACTTCAAAACAGATCAATTCTATGAAGATTTTAGCCAAGAAAAGTTGTTTTGTAATATCTTAATTATGGAATGAAATTTCGTTTTGACTAATCCACGCATATATGTCGACTAAATAACGGGCAATGGTAATTTTGCAGTGTCACTTTTTCATGGATTATTTTAATATTGAGCACGACATTTCAACTGAAGTGCAAATATACCTTAAATATATTCGCATACAATAAAAGGCATAATACATATTTAAACTAATATAAATATAAATTAGATGTATATAACAATATATGAATGCATTATACAATATAATGCTAAAACATACGACGGACTTCAAATATGCAATTCAAAGGGACCATTCAAAAAACATTATCGATCATATATTCAGAAGAATATGCGATGTAATAATTGTGTATCTAGGCGGAAAACATATAATATCTTCTAACGGAAATACAAACGCTCTAAAAATCATAACGCTAGGCTGCAGGATTTAATGAAATAGCATTGAAAGGTTCAGGACAATGAAAGCAATACAAAACATAACGCGTGCTTATTAAGTATACAAAGCGCCGCTAATTTATAGATTTACGATCATGCGTATGTTTTAGCAAAATATTGTTTAAACATATTAAATAATAAAAATAGGAACAGTATTTCTTCTCATCTGTGTGACTTAATTAACACCATTTAAGAATATTCTGCTCTCGTTATTCAGTGTGACATGAAAACATGTATATGTAATTGTATAATTTTTACTAAGAGAAAATCTAACCTCTCTTAATAAAATAACAACAACATACAGATGTTCATAAACCTTTAGTATATGCTGTTTCACTTAACATTTTCTAATTTTGATAATAAACTAAATTTTATATATTATATGCCATTGCATTTAGCAGTTTCTAGTGTGAGCTTTCATTACAAAGGTTATGATGACGTTTTGAAATGAATATAAAAACAAGAGCACGTTTTAAACGGTGCGATGACTTTGATATATTCAATTAGTTGTATGGGCGTCATTTATTTCCCCGTGGTTATTGAGTTATGTCTGGTTAATTGCGTGCATCAAAAAGGGTCTCCTGTATATTTTGATTTGCTAAGATGTATAGGAGACTAGGCTCAGCAAAGCGTATCAGTATAACAAGTAATTAGTTGCCTGGCAACATCCTTGACTGGCCAAATCTCTCGGGAAACTGCTCCTACACTGCAAACGAATCTTCAAATCATGTTTCTTGCAAACGTGTTTTACTCATGCTTTCAGTAGTATGTTTATGCTGCCGCATCACTCATATGTAATACACAATAACACTGATCAATTCTATGGAGATTATTGTCATAAACAATTAGTCGTAGACTGATCTACGAATATTTGTGGGCTGAATAATGGATTCCTGATAGGCAAATCTCATATGGATAATAATTTCTGCGTCCATTGTACGACTATGGTTAGTTGTTTGAGACACATATCCTACCATGCACTAAAACAAATATGCGACACGATAATTGTGTCTCTCGGCCGAACACATATAGCAACTTTTCATATAAATAGCCAACGCCCCATTAATCATTATGCTCTAATTTCTCGCGGCATGACCAGCCTCTTTCTTAGAACAGACAGTGACGTCAACATTCTACACGAGTGTATCTGAATAAGCCAGTGCTGTTATTAGACCATTAATAACCTTGGCGAAAACACTTTAATATGGTTACCAGGAACATTGCGACGTTCTTTGGTCATTAGTCGGTAACTTTACATTTAATGCCCTTTGGGAAATGTATAATCACGAACCCAATTATCAGGACAGTTGCGTATTGACCCAACACAGTAGACTCCTAGCAGGTCTGGTAAGCAGTGATTTCGTAAAAGTTGCATCTGAAAATTGTATACCCATGTTGACGTCGCTGTCTGTTGTGAGAAAGAGGCTTGTCATTGTTTAGCCGCAATAAAATAGCTAAAACCCGTATTAATCGAACATCCGTTTTACACTGCAAAATGTCCAAGACTGTATTCTTAGCCATATACAATTTAATTGCCACTTCCAAATAAACTTTACAGAAATCAATTCGAAGTTCGTAACATGCATGCATTAAAGTACTACTTGATTTCGAACTAATCGAGTATTATTATTTAACAACTTTATTTCTTTCAAACCAAATACATTTTTAACATATTTCAAGATCGTTTTTCAATTGGTATTCGTGAAGTTTTTGTAGTGTTTATGTTTTGATGACCACAAATATCAATTTACAATTGGAAGTGAACCCGCAATACGAACTCAGCAACTCTGCTGAAAACACCGATGTTATCCTTGTGAAAGTGGCGTCTTTTGTAGATAAATAAGCAGTGAATAAGAGATTTTGGCCGCTCAAAATGTGTTGCCAGGCAACTGATCTCCGTTGGATGTCTAGAAAGTTATAATACTGATAAATTGTGCTGAGCCAATGCTCCTTTTATATACTGCAAGGAAAAGATAGATACGCATAATGATTCACGCAGTCAACCAGAAATTACTCGATTTCAATGAAGAAATAAATGAAACCGATATAAACATATTGCAAACACTAAACCGTTGTAAACTGTTATGGTTATATTTATCTCTAAAAGATGTTATTATATTCAAAATTAAAGCTAACACAGAAGTTAATGCATAGCAAAATAGCACGTATTGAAAGCTTATCAACGATTTGTAGGGTCATGTTATTGGTATAAACACAGGTAATAATTACAACAGATTGTGAAGGATCTAATGTTACTAATACGTTGAATACTTTATCACTTGAAATAATATTTGTTGAAAATATGTATTCACAACAACTATACATAAGCCTCGCTGCTTTCAATAAACATAAGTGTGTATCTTGTGTAGTTTTTTTTTGCAATTAAAGCATGTGCTAGCGCAAAGAAAACTTCAATGCTGACAAACTAACATTAACACGACCAAGACGACGTTTTGTATAAATCAACGGATACACCTTTTAAGCATAAAATAGTTGTTATTTAAGAAAAACATCATCTTAAATATAGACTGCTGAATATTCTTTGGTGAATTAAAATATAAAAAATGAGTGTTTTTGCATTTTATTCCGATAAATACTTTTTTTACTAGTTTTTTTTTTTAAATTAAAGTATACTATATTGTCAAGTCCAATTATAGCTCTTTTGGAAAAATGCTAAATCTCCAGGGTCAAGGTCCATTTGCGAGGTTAAAATTCAAGTATTAAATATGCTGTCCGTGTCTTCTCGGCATCTATGTAGTTTAAGGATGTTTTTTTTTTCTTGCAAGTTTTATAGTATCTGACAAACAATCACCAGGATGCACGCATGATCAAACGTGACGTCTGGTATTGTGTCAGTTATTAAACGATTAATTATTTACGTGGTATACAACCAGTCCAACACAAATGCAAATCTATACACCTGTACAGTTGCGCGTACGATAAATTGCACCGTGAGGGACACAACTAGATACCATGGGTATGCAAGTTTGAGATGCAGCATATACGAAACTATTGGTAATCATTTATAAGTCTAATATGTTGGGTCAATAAAGCTGTCCTGATAAGTGTGTTCGTGATTATACATGCCCCATAGGGACTAAACTATAAAGTCACTGACTAATGACCGACCGAAGAACGTCGCGAGGTTCCGTGTAATCATGTCCAAGTGTTCTCTCTAAGGTAATCAAATGTCTAATTACAGCGATAGCGTATTCAGATATACTCGTGTAGACCGTTGATGTCGCGTATCTGTTGTAAGAAAGAGGCTTGTCATTATTTTGCCGCAATTAATAGGACATAAACTAACTGAGACCTATATTAATCGAATATCCTGTTTCACTGCATTCTTAGGCACATAACCTTAAATCGTTACTCCCAAATACACTTTGCAGAAATCATTTGAAATGAACATCTTTTTGCACAAAATAAAACAATGCATTGAATCG
Source organism: Dreissena rostriformis (assembly GCA_007657795.1). Taxonomy (NCBI): domain Eukaryota; kingdom Metazoa; phylum Mollusca; class Bivalvia; order Myida; family Dreissenidae; genus Dreissena; species Dreissena rostriformis. The sequence goes on from VMBQ01000176.1 coordinate 170,581, forward strand.
GTCACATTTAATGTTTGGTAGTTATAAGTTGGACAATGTTCATTGACATGATTAACTGGTTCTGCATGTAGAGTAAATAAAGTAAGTTCGTCACAAGCATGCATTAAAGTACGTATTCACGCTAAGCGCTTTGAAGGACATGTTATTTAACAATCAATTATTTGTATTATTTTATATTATTTATATGTTATACAAACGGTGCATAACTTTACAGCTGTGTCAAAGTTGCGCGTTAAGTATACTGCATTGTGAGTGATACATCTCGTTCACATGGGTATACAAGTTTTAGATGCAGCATTTACGAAATCATTGGTAAACAGACCTGTAAGAAGTCCACTACGTATGGCTTCGAGGTGGGTCAATACACAACTGTCCTGATAATTCGGGTCGTGATTATACATTTCCCATAGGGACTATAATATACAGTCACCGACTTATGAACCACCAAAGAACGTTGCGAGGTTTAATGCAACAATGTCCAAGTGTTCTCTCCAAGGTTATCAATCCTCTAATTACATCGTTAGCGTATTCAGATATACTCGTGAAGAATATTGACGTCGTGTGTCTGTTGTAAGAAAGAAGCTTGGTATAATTTTGCCGCAATACATGGAACATAAAATAGCTGAAATCCATAATAAGAGAACTTCCAATTTCAAAGCCAAATTTCCAAGACTGCATACTAAGTCAAAAAACCTTCAATCGCCAATCACCAAGTAAATGTTGCAAAAATTGTTTCAAATTAAAATCCTTTCGACCAAAATAAAACAATGCATTGAATATGTCAAAGATACTGTTTGGTAGTTATAAATCGTAGAATGTTCAAACACACGATTAACCGTGCAAGTAGCTTTATTTGTATATAAGTTAGCAGTGAATGAACGGTTCTGCAAGAGATTTGGCCGCTAAAATGTGTTGCCAGGAAACTTATTTCCGTTGGATGTCTTACAAGTACTTATACTGATGCGTTGTGCTTAGTTTCCTTTTCATATACTGCAGTATACTGGAGACGCATTATGATGAATGTAGTTAACCAGAAATTACTCGATGTCAAAATTAGAAGAGAAATAAATGAAACCGGTATAAACATATTACAAACTCACAGATATCACACCATTTTACACGTTTAGTTCTACTTCCATATTTTGTTTCTAAAATATATAGTTATCTTCAAATTGGAAGCTTACTAAAAAATATACAGTTTAATTCAACATTGTTATGGTCATGTTATTGGTATTAAAAAATGATACGATCACATTATATTACTGACTAAATGTAGAGCGAAACACTTATTAAAGGCTTGTCAATATTTTATGGTTATTTTATTGGTATTAAAACATGATACGAGCACATAATATTACTGACTTAAAGTAAAGCAAAACACATATTAAAGGCTTGTCAACATTTTTATGGTCATGTTATTGGTATTAAAACACGATACGATCGCATGCTATTACTGAGAGCAGAATGTTCTTTTAATTATATCTACTGTTACTTATACGTTTACTATTTTATGATTTGAAATAATATTTGATTAAAATAGGTATTGACATTAAATTATACATATGCTTCGCTGCGTTCACTTCATATAAACTCGTGTTAAGTGTTTTTAATTCCTTTAGCCGTCCGTGAAAATATTAATGCTATTAAAACCATTACCAATCCTGCCTCAAGTGATTAGAACATAATGATTTATAGGGCGTTTGCTATTTCTGTAAGAAGTTTCTATATGTGTGCCTCCGAGGGACACCATTATCACGATGGATGTTCCTATAAGTATATGACACGATTTGTTTCCCTGACAATTAATAATTGGTAATCAGACCTTTCATAAGTCTACAACGTATGTCTTCGAGTTGGGTAATTAAGCAACTGCCCTGATAATTTGGTTCGTGACTATACATTTCCCATGAGGAATCTACTATAAAGTTACCGACTAATGGCCTCAGAACGTCGAGAGGTTCCCTGTTCAGTGCAACTATGTCAAAGTGTTCTCGTGTACGGACCGGTCCAAAAGTCTAAACCGTATGATACGATTGTATCAGACGGTTAAGCTAAAACCGTATCATAGGTTTAACGACCATAAACCGGCTGATACGATCGTATCAGACGGTTTTGACTTTTGGACCGATTGTACGCTTAACTGTTTGATGCGAAACCGTATGATACGATTCGTATCAGACGGTTTAGCGTTAACCGTATCATACGGTTTACACTGAATAATTCTATTTTTAAATTGAATAATACATTGAATAATACCCGTCATAAACCGTATGATACGGTTCTAGCTAAACCGTTTGATACAATTCGGATCAGACGGTTTAACGTACGAACCGGTCCAAAAGTCTTAAAAGCGTATCATACGGTTTAAAGCGTATCATACGGTTTATAAACCGTCTGATACGGTTCTAGCTAAACCGTATGATACGATCCAGACTTTTGAACCGGTCCGTACACCATAGTTCTCTTCAAGGTTGTCAATTATCTTATTACAGCGCTAGCGTATTCAGATATACTTGTGTAGAAGATTGACGTCGCGTGTCTGTTGTAGAAAAGGAGCTGGTAATTATTTGGCAGCAATAAATGGAACATAAAAGTTTACCTGAAACCAATATTAATCGAACACTCTTTCACTGCCAAATTTCGGTGACCTTATTCTTCGTCACATACAATTAAACGCCATTCCCAAATAAACTTTACACAAAACGATCCAAATGAACATATTTTTTACCAAAGTCAAACCATTCATTGACTCAATTATAGTTAACGGTTGGTATTTATAAATCGTTCAATGTTTCTACACACGATTAACTGGCTCTGACAAAAGAGTAAATTAAGTAAGTAAACGAAGTTCGTAACATGCACGCATTAAAGTAATAATTGCTTTCGAAATACTAGAGTATTATTATTTAACAACTTTATTTATTTCAAATAAATATATATTTCATTTTCTTTAATTTCTAGTTATGCCAACATTAACAGCTTTAAATTATGTTCGGTTGACATGGTACTAAAGTCATTTTTTGAACATATTGCAAGATTGTTTCTAAATTGGTATTCGTGAAGTTCTTATAGTTTTTATGTTTTGATGACCACAATTATGAATGTACAACTAGAAGTGAACCCGCGTAATGAACTCAGCAACTCTGCTAAAACATAAATGTTATACTTGTGCAAGTGGCGTCTTTTGTAGATAAGTTAGCAGTGATTGAGAGATTTGGAAGCTCAAACTTTGTTTCCAGGCATCTTATTTCCGTTGGATGTCTAGCAAGTTATTATACTGATACATTGTGCTGAGCCGATTCTCCTTTTATAAACTGCAAGAAAAAATAGAGACGCATTATGGTTCACGCAGTCAACCAGAAATTGGAGGAATAAATGAAACCGATATAAAACTTATTGCAAACATTACACCGTTTTAAACGTTTATTTTTATATTTATTTCTACACGATGTAATTATATTCAAAATGAAAGCTATCACAAAAAAATAAATGTATAGCAAAAATTAAAACCCATATTGAAAGCTTATTAACAATTGTGATGGTCATGTTATTGGGTTAAAACATTATACGATTACATGATTTTAATGCGAGCAGAAGGATCTAAAGTTTGCTTTTAATTAATCAAATAGATGTGAATGATCTAATGTTACTAATGCGTTGAATATTGTATCATAATAAATAAAATTTGACGAAAATATGTATTCACATCATTTATACATAAGCTCCGCTGTTTTCACTAAACATAGACGCGTTATGGTTTTAATTGGTTTCGTCGTCCTTGAACAATCAATGTTATTAAAAAACACAATCATGCCGCGAGAAATTAGAGCATAATGATAAATAGGGCGTTTGTTATTATTGTTTCAATTTGCTAAATGTGGGCCGCCTAGAGACAGATTAATCATGTCGCATATTCCAGAAATGATTTTCCATATAGTATTTGCATTGCGAAAATCCATTATTAAGGCCACATATATTTGCAGATTAGCCAAATTGAAATTTCAGTCCAAGATTGATTGTTTATGGCTAAAATGTTCATAGAATTAGTCAGTATTAAAATGTTTGACATACGAGTGATGCGGCGACATAACCACTTAACTGAAAGTATGAATACAATACGTGTGCAAGTAAAATGATGTGTAGGCAGGCTTGCAGCCTTTGAACAGTTTCCTGTGAGATTTGGCTAGTCAAGATGGTTACCAGGCAATCTCGCATATAAAAGGGCGACGGTCGCGTTCTAAAAGGGCGACGGTCGTGTTCAAAAGGCGACGTTCGTGTAAAAGGCGAGATATCGCATATAAAAGGGCGACGGTCGCGTTCATAAAGGGCGACGGTCGTGTTCAAAGGGCGACGGTCGTGTTCAAAGGGCGAGATATCGCATATAAAAGGGCGACTGTCGCACAAGGGCGATATTTCGTGTTAAATATATCGTGCGTCGCCGCGACTGTCGCGCAAAATATCGTGCGTCGCCGCGACTGTCGCGCAAAATATTGTGCGTCGCCGCGACTGTCGCGCAAAATATCGTGCGTCGACGCGACTGTCACGCAGAATATCGTGTATCGTGTGTCGCCCTTGATGAAAGGCGAGATTATAGATGGCACTATCCTGATTCCGTAGATGTGGGATACATTTCTTGCTCAGGAAAATTCCAGTGGTCAGGGCGGGATTTGAACCAGGGACCTCTCGATCTCTAAGCCAGCGTCCTACCATTAGACCACTGTTCCTACATGATATTAATGAGAGCAGAATGTTTGTTTCTTTTTATTTAATTTAGTCAAACATGTGTGAGGGATCTACAGTTACTACAACGTTTAATATTTAACATTTAAAATACTACTTGATTAAAATCTGCATTTACATAAAGTTATACATTATCTTCGTTCACCATCTATAATCGCGTTATGACCTTAATTGCTCTTGTCATCCTTAAGACAAATCAATGCTTTGATAAATTAGAGCATATAAATTAATAGGGCGTTTGCTATTTCTGTTAGAAGTTGCTATGTGTGCCGCCGAGTGAAACAATTATCATTTCGCATATTCCTTTTAGAACATGATAAGATATGCTTACCTGACAACTAACCACTGTCGTAGAATGGACGCAGAAATGATGATACATATGTGATTTGCCTTGCACGAATCCATTATTCAGCCCACATATATTTGTAGATCAGCCGAAGACTAATTGTTTATGGCAATAATCTTCATAGAATTGATATGTGTTATTGTGTTTTACATATGAGTGATGCGACAGCATACATATTCTACTCAAAGCATGAGTAAAACACGTTTGTAAGAAACATGATTTGAAAATTCGTTTGCAGTGTAGGAACGGTTTCCTGAGAGATTTGGCCAGTCAAGATTGTTGCCAGGCAACTAATTTCCGTTGGATTACTTGAAGGTTGTTATGCTGATACGCTTTGCTGAGCCGAGTCCCCTATTCATTTGTGGAAATCAAAAGATACGGGGAACCCATTATGATGCACGCAATTAAACAAAAATAACTCAATAACCACAGAGAAATAACTGACGCCCGTACAATTAATTGAATACATCAAAGTTATCGCACCATGTAAACCGTTTATTGTTTATATATTTATTTCTAAATGCATCATTACCTCCGTAATGAAAGCTTACACTAAAAACTGCTAAATGCAATGGCATATTATATATTAAATTAAGTTAATTATAATAATTACATTATGTAAAGAAAAACAGCATAATTTATACTAAAGGTTTATGCACATTTGTTTGTTGTTTTTATTAAGAGAAGTTAGTTTTTTTTTGTGAAACATTATACAATCGCATATACATTTTTATGAGTAACACATTATAACGAGAGCACAATGTTCTTAGGTTTTCATTCAATTTAGTCAAACGTTTGTGAAGGAACAACTTTTACTATGTTTTATATTTAAAAAAATAAATAAAGAATATTTGCTTAACAAAAATGAATATTCGTAAATCTTTAAATTTATTTCGCTATGTACATTTAACACGCACACGCGTTTTGTTCTTAATGGCTGATTTTGTCCCGAAACAATTCAATGCAATTTCATAAAATATCAATCCTGTCGCGTGATCGTGCGTTATGATTTATAAAGCGTTTGCAATTTCCGCTGGAAGTTGATATATGTGTGCCCTCAAGGGAAAACATTTTCATGTCGCATATTCCTTTTAGATTTATTATATGATAATGTATAATTGACCCAGCTTCATTGCATACTTAAAGACCGTTGTTTAATGCGTGTATTATTATGTTATTTACGCATAATTCATATGTATAATTACGTCTATATTAAATACGCCTTTTGCATTTTTGTGAATATATTGTAAGTATGTTTGCAATTCATTTAGAATGTTTCGTCACTTAAAATGAACAGGTGGGTTCTCAATACTCAAATAATCGCTGCCAAAGGTGCCATGCAAAATAGTGAAAAGCAGATATTATGATCGATAAAGCATGTTCAATGCACAAATCCGTTATTCAGCCAGCATATATGCGTATATTAGCCAAATCGAAAGTGCATTATATGATAAATGTTCTTGGCTAAAATCTTCTTAAAATTGGACTGTATTTAAATGTATGACATTTGAGTGATGCGGCGGCCAAACCACTCTATTGAAAGCATGAATACAGCCCTTGCGCAAGAATCATGATGTGTAGATAAATTTGCAGTATATGAATGTTTCCCTGAGAGATTTGTCTTTCGAATTTGTTGCCAGGCAACAAATTTCCGTTTGATTATTTAAAGATTGTTATACTGATACGCTGTGCTGAGCCGAGTCTCATTTCCGTATCCTGCAAAGGTAACAATAAGGAAGACACGTTATGATTCATGCAGTTTACCAGAAAATACTCAGCCTTGACGGAGATGTAAATGTTACCCATATACACTAAATGAAAACATCACATATATCATACCGTTGTATGCGTTGATTTTTATTTCAATATTTATTTCTTAGCGGTAGTAGTTTCTGCTAAATGGAAGAAAGCTAATCGAAACAGCTAAATTGTATAGCAAATAGTACATAAAGACATACTCCGTAGCAAAACACCTCATGAAAATTATTGGCTAATTTACATTTTATGTTTACAGTAATGATCTTGTTTGAGGTGTTATTTTTTCTTGCAGTTAAATACAAACCACATTTAGTAAAGTTTTCGCTGTACGAGAGAAACCTAATCATACAATTTCTTATTTATGGCAAGGAACTAATGCAAAACAGTGAGACACAAAACATATGCACTAGACAAGAAGCACACGTGCATAACAAACGCACACACACATGAATAAAACTGCACCGCCAAACACCGGTTTCTAGGACTTATTAATAAAACATAATAATGAAATGCACATTAACCTCATAGCATCACAAGTCAAATTTAAATATAATAAATTAATACAAAAGAAAACATTTTAATATTATAACCATTTAACTACTTATTGGTTATGTACATACCACAGCCCAGAACCTTAACGTTTTGAGACCTGATGAAATGAAACCAAAACGAGTATCAACCAATTCTCGCCCTTACTATAGAATTTAGAGAAGTAGCATTATGCAGATTACATTAACCCTTTGCATGCTGGGAAATTTGTCGTCTGCTAAAATGTCGTCTGCTGAATTTCTTAAATTAGCATTTTCTTCGATTTTTTTTTCTAAGACCACTTTCACAATAGCAAACAGTTTGGATCCTGATGAGACGCCACGTTCTGTGGCGTCTCATCTGGATCCAAACTGTTTGCAAAGGCCTTCAAAATCCGGTTCCAGCGCTCAAAGGGCTAAGATCAGTGTCGTGTTATTCAGGTGGATGCCACAATACGGTTGTAAAAGGTCAAATTACACTGCTTCGGGTTGCATGTCTATCTTAAGTCAAATACAATTGTACATATTAAATTGTTTGAAATAAATAAATAATAAATCGTACTTTTTATCATTCGAAACTATATTTGCGTTAAATATGTATTTACATTAAACTAGACATTAGAGTCGCTGCGTACACTTAACAAGCATGTTGCTTTCGCCATGCCATGAACATTCATTCATATTTTATAAAACCAACAGTGTCCGTCCTAGACTGATGAGCGCGTTATGATCAATCGTGCGTTTGTTATTTCCACTTGAAATTGCTGTATGCGTGTTGCTGAGAGACAAATTTTGCATGTTGCTGATCTTTGTAGTATCTGATAAGATATTGTGATTAATTGTCCTAGTTTCAAAGCATATTAAACAAGACCAGCCTATACGTGTATCGGTATTAAAATGCTGTTCTAATTCCCTGGACCTAATAAAAAAATGAGATTTTGAAACGTTACCAACATAATGGTCTGCAGCATCATTGTATCAGCGTTCACACACATTGCTCGTCTTCGTGTTCAATAAAATGCCCACGCTCCCTCTGTAATCAGATTACCATAATAAGCCTTATTGACTTTATCAATATTTGTCTAAGAAATGTCTGAACTTCAAGAATAACATATGGTGGCTGTAATGGTTCTTCGCCCCGATTTATCCCACGAATTTTCTACTGTCTGCATTGCAGAATATATTCGCTGAAAATATTATCGTGTAGTGGTTGTTATAAATTGTTTAATGACATCAGTTGGCTGTTTAGACGTGTATGTCAAATATTGAATGATAATGGAAAGTTGTCGTACACAAACTAAATATACTGTTTCTGATTAATTTTGGCGCTTCGGTTTAATGATTTAAAACTAATAATAAACACGATATGTCATAAATAAATTGCATTCAAGTAGTTAAACACCTTCTGCCAATGTAGAATAATTGATTTATTACATATATATTTTTTTTATAGGATAGTGATGTTATGTTAGTATGCAATAAACATAAGCATATTTACAAAGTTTCGTCTGCTTATTATACATTTGAATGTGTGAAATAGTTCGTGTGTTTTTGTTTTTTTTTTCTTTAAGAGTACATGTATTCCTACGCAAATTTTGAATAGTGTAACGAAAATACTTTGTCAAACATGTATAACCGTTTCTATATGAATAACTCTATATGATGTATAGTTCTGTCTATGTAGCCAAAGAATGATCATTCTAGACAACATGTGTCTGGTGCAATATTAATAAAGTTCATTAACTTTAATGAAAACTAATTTTACCTTGACGAAATCAGATTATCAATCATCCAATAAGGTTGTTTTGTTTTCAACCCGGCATTGTCGTTATATGTGTCGCGTTCTGAGAAAACTGGGCAAAATGCATGTGCGTAAAGTGTCGTCCCAGATTAGCCTGTGCAGTCCGCACATGCTTATCCGGGACGACACTTTCCGCCTTAACTGGATTTTAACGAAAAATTCCATAAAAGCGGAAATTGTCGTCCCTGATTAGCCTGTGCGGACTGCACAGGCTAATCTGGGATGACAATTTACGCACAAGCATAATGCCCAGTTTTCTCAGAACACGACACATATCAGCTCAATCATCTATTACGAAATATTATAAATATTGACATTATTGCATAATGAAACACCGCTTTTGATGACTTTTACTAAATTTTAAAATGGATCAATTATGTGTGTAGAATATGAACCATCGAAGTCAATCAGACATGCTAGACATCGCGATGTGGTTTAGTTAAGTCAATAAATAATTTCCCTGATAATTGCGTTCTTGAATAAACATTACCCAACGGGAATATGAAAGAAATTTACTGTCTGACGAACACATGGTTTATGGTATGACTGATAACTGCGCTTTGCATCGAAGATTTTGAAACATACGTACCGGAATATGTGTCGTGTTCTGAGAAAACTGGACAAAATGCAAATCTGGGATGACAATTTACGCACATGCATTTTGCCCAGTTTTCGCAGAACGCGAAACATATTACAAATACTTATATTAAATCATACCGTAATCAATAATTATAATGCAAGCATTGTCTCTACCCTGCATCTGTATGGATGACTTCTCGGAACAATACATAACATGTATTGATGGTTTACCAATGTTAATGTTTGCGCATAACTATTTGAAACATACACCCGGCAGCGTTCGCTTTTCACTTGAAATATTTATGAGCAGACGCTCTGATGTCAGCCGAAAGATTATTTATTGGAAAGGAAATAATTGGCTGTGTCAATTTTGTGCCAAACATTGGCATACATTGTTTACAAACTCAGTATGCTGATATCTTCTATAGCTTGTACTGTACTTTCAGGTTTAATGATTATTGTATAAATTCGACAATTCGACAGTGCTGTTTTTTAATTGTTAACACCATAGTACAACAATTGAGGATCGCTCTGGGAATACGGGCCACAATGAATGTGCGTAAAGTGTCGTCCCAGATTAGGACGTTAACTAGCGGACTGAACAGGCTAATCTGAGATGACACTTTTCGCACATGCATTAAGTCCGATTTTCTCAGAGCGAGGTTCAATTATTGTGAGTAATAGTTTACGGTGCGAAAGGGAGACAGTTCGTCATAGAAAAATAAAAATTTGAGGTAAAACAACTTTTGCACGATGATACTTTTATTTTTCAAACAAGACTCAAACAGATTAACAGTTTATTCTTAAATACTGAATAACAGTTGATTTATAAATCGAACACTTAAATAAAAAGTATCACATTTTTGTTATTAAATACAGACTATAGAAAGTAGATGGATACGATGGTTTGCAATATTTCACAATTTTATAATTTGTATTTGGATTCACCTTCCTAATGGCATGGACTGTATTCTGATCATTTTTGTTTGCCCTGAAATACACGTTAAGGAAAAATAAAACAGCAGTGTCGACTTTTTGTGAAAACACTATTGGATGACTGAGTGCTATCATACATTTGCAACTGTCTAGACCCATCCTGTTTCCAGAACGATACCCTTCGAGCTATAATCAAATCGCCAATAGCTATTTTCTCTTATTGCTGCTATTTTTGTGTCATGGCGAATGATGAATATCTCTATTCTAAACCTTCTGTTTAGAGTTGTTGATGTTGGTAGTTTGTGGGTTTCAGACAGTTTCGATGATTATTGGATTAAACATTAGATATGTATCTCGATCTGGGAAAACGAGGTTTTATGCATATGAATGAAGTGTCGTCCCAGATGAGCCTGTGCAGGCTAATCGAAGACGACCCTTTGAGCTTATATGGTAATTTCTGTGTCAAAGTTGAGCGAAAGGTATACTGCACCGTGAGTGATACATCTAGTTACCATGTTATACAATTTTCAGATGCAGCTTTGACGAAATCATTTGTTACCCAACTTTTAAGAAGTTTACTAAGTATAGTCGGTATGGCTCCGAGTCGGGTCAATTCACAGCTGGCCTGATAATCGGGTTGGTGATTATACATTTCCCAAAGGGAATATAATATAAAGTTACCGACTTATGACGAAAGAACGTCGCGAGGTTCCATGCAACCATGGTCAAGTGTTTCCTACAAGGGTATCAATCCTCTAATTACACCGCAAGCTTATGATTCACGCAATCAACCAGAAATTAAAGAAAAATATATAAAACCAATATAAACATATTACACCGTTGTTAATGATTATTTGTATATTTATTTCTTAACTATGTAATTGTTTTAAAAATGAAAGCTAACACTTAAATATAAATGTAAAGCAAAATAACACATATTGAAGGGCTATCAATTTGTATGGTCATGTTATTGGTATAAAACATTACAGGATCTTAATGAGAGCAAAATGATCTAAAGTTTGCTTTTAATAAGTCAAGCAGATGTGAAGGAACCAATATTACTAATACGTTAAATATTGTATCATTTGAAACAATATCGATGAAAATATGTATTCACATCAATTAAACATTAGTTTGGCTGCGTTCAATAAACATACACGCTTTATGTCCTTAATTGATGTCGTCGTCCTTGAAAACAAATCAATGCTATTAAAAAACATGTACTGCCGCGAGAAAGTATATCATAATAATTAATAGGGCGTTTGCTATTTCTGTTTGAATATGCTGATTTTTGGCCACCTAGAGACATAATTATTATGTCGCATATTCCTTTAGTGCATGATAAGATATGTTTCCCTGACAATTTACCATGACCGTAGAATAGACGCAGAAAATACGATCTATATGGCATTTTCTTTGCACGAATCCATTATTCAGCCGACATAAATTCGTAGATCAGTCTAAGACTAATTGTTTATGGATATAATCTTCATATAATTGATCAGTGTTATTGTGTCTTACATATGAGTGATACGGAAGCATAACCAATCTACTGAAAGTATGAGTAAAATACGTTTGCAAGAAACATGATTTGGGGATTCGTTTGCAGTGTTGGAACGGTTTCCTGAGAGATTTGGCCAGTCATTATTGTTGCCAGTCAACTATTTTCCGTTGGATTACTTGAATGTTGTTATACTGGTACGCTTTGCTGAGCCGCGTGAGTCTCCTATCCATTTGTGGAAATCAAAAGATACGGTGGACCCATGATGCACGCAGTTGACCATTAATTTGAGAGAAATTACTAGAAATTACTCAATAACTACGGAGAAATAATTGACGCCCATACAACTAATTGAATACATCACGGTAATCGTTTTAATCGGTCTTTAATTTTAATATTTATTGCTAAACGTCATCATTACCATCTCAATGAAAGCTAAAACAAATAATTGTCAAATACATTAAAAGGCAAATAATATATGAATTTTAGTTTATTTTCAAAATATGACATTGTAAAGTCAAACAACACATACTAAAGGTTTATCAACAGTTTTATGCTTTTTTGAGAGGTTAGGTTTTATGTTATTGATACATTAAACAAAAATATATACATTTATACATAATTTAGTCACACAGATGAGAAGGAACTACTGTTACATTTTTTTTATATTTTATAATTTTTAACAATAGTTGCTAAAAACATATGCATGTTCTTAAATCTATAAATTAACTTCGCTATGAACACTTAACAAGCACGCGTTATGTTCTAAATAACTTTCTTTGTCCTTGATCATTTCAATGATATTTCATTAAAATACCTATTCTGTCGCGTGATCAGTGCGTTATGATTTATAGAGCGTTTGCAATTTCTGTTAGAAGTTGCTATGTGTATGCCGCAGAGAGACACACTTATCATGTCGCATAGTCATTTAACCCATTTATGCCCACAAATGTCTAGTATATTTATTTATATATCTAGAATATTTCTTACATAAATTCCTTTAAGCAAACAGCGCAGAACCTGATGAGACGCCGCATCATGCGGCGTCTCATCTGGGTCTACGCTGTTTGCCAAGGCCTTTTTCTAGACGCTAGGCATAAATGGGTTAATATACCGTCGTAGTTCTTCGCATTACTTTTTATAATGTGTCCATTATATTGCTATATACATATTTTTAATATTTATATTTACGTATATACTTATTGTGCCTTTAAAAAATGCGTGTATTGTTGAAAAATGTTTCGCTGTATATGTTATCTTATATTATAACATAATGCTCGATGATTTCTTAAAGATAACGAACAACATAAACGTTATAAAACTCCTGCTCTAAAATAATTTCTGAACCTGAGCACACAGTAGTGAAACATAGTTCTCCTTTTAGTTGCATAAATATCAATGAAATCATTTTCGCTTACTAATTATTTATCGGTCAATAAACACCATTTTAACGTTCTGATATGTGTTTAATTAACAACGTAGTCCAAAGCCCTCGTGGTAAAATTACTACGCAGTATAGCGTCTGGAAGCTGATTTAGAGGTTTCGAGTTTTCGTGCGACTCGCTGTAGTCTCGCCTGGTTATTGTACCAATAATTGACTCGAATTGTGTCCCTTTTCCTGAAGGCAGCAAGCGTTTTCCAATAATATCGATCAATGCCTATGTAGCTTTGAGGCACATACTAGAAATTATCATCGGAACTTAAAGGAATAGTTGTCTCTATATGAACGGGCTAACATCGATGATTATAGATCCGATAGCAGTTACATTTCTAAAGTGTTCTACTCGGAATATGTCGGTGTTTAGCCGTGGACATAAATCGAATGTTATGATCTGGGACTAGTGTTCTTTGTATGCTGTCATAATTGGAATTAGTACTGCGCATGTAACCAGACTTAACTGGAGCCATTAAGAATACTTATGACAAAAGGGACGCCGTCCGTGTATTGTGTAGGTTCCATCGCCTGGAGTTAAGAAAATGACTTATTTTTAGAACAACGTATTGCCTAGAAGTTACCAATATACAACAACTATTTACTAAAAACCAAGACAACAACGGGATAGCACTAAGAGGTAATTTTTAATAGCAGTGAAGTAAAAAGAACAGAGGAGCAAAATTTCACACTTGCAAATGTATGCATTGTTGACACAATTCGCTACAAAATGTATACAACTAATATTTCTATGGCTAGCAGACAAAGGGCACAGTGGTTTTATTTACAGTAATAGTTATAATGAATTTTATCTTGTCTGAAATAGCCTTTGTTTTTGTCAATAATCTATTTATCGCTTATATATAAATATTTTTATATATACGTGTGAATAAAAGGTTAAAATAAAATCGAAACTAAAAATAGAGGTGCCTTGTAGTTTATGATACAGCCAAAACAATGTGTATGATAATTGCACCACGATTTCATTTAAAGCATATTTGCTTATTTGTTATTTTACGACAACATATGAATTTATTTATAGCACATAAACCAATAATATACATCGCATAGTGCGAGTGTCATTGCATTTCCTACACTATTGGATATACACATGCATAAGTATCACTAATGGTTTATAAAAGTACTTCAAACACAATCGTCATGCTTTGTGGATATGGTTGTAACGTGAGTTTTACGGACTTAAAATGTGTATATATGTACATGTTGACATGATGTTGCTCCTCGAATTAGCAAATTAAGCATGCGCTAGCGCAAAAGAAACGTTAATGCTGACATAATTAAATGTGTTGTTTTTTTTTCCTCTTTTTTTTAAAACTAATTAATACAATATAATTCCAATAACAATCATAGATATGACACGGATCGAGTGTATCCATTTTACACCGTTCACATCTTGCATGTTATATTTCATGAATGTTTGTGTAGATAAAAAATATGATTACACTCGACACATTATTATCACATAAAGTTTGACCTCCTCTATTTCTTAATAACTTATCGATTATTAATTCCGATAGCCGTGTAAGGGTTATGACACATAGAAAGTATAAATAAGTCAATATTGGGCTTTGGCAATCGCATTATACACGTTGTTTAAATGTAAAAGACAAGTAAGTGGGTGGTTGTTTGAGCTTTGCAAATTATATGTCTCATCGTAAAAAGAAGTATCTAGCAATACACGGCTGTCAATATCTGGAACCAGATCTTTTTGGAGATGCATTAATGAAGTTATTTTAAGCGCCATCTCCTATGCATTTGCTCAAGATCTTTTGGGAAAAGAAACATTATCTAGGAAATCTACAGTTTTTTTGTAAAGCGAATGTTTTGGAAATGCATCAAATTAAAATGTTATTCTGAAAGTAAATTATTTGTGTCATTAATGATAAAATTGGGTTTAAATAGAATCTTCAAACATATAATAATCAATTAGCTGCTAAATATTCCACTTTGTCACACTTTATAAAGATTCGTTATTTGTGTCCATACATTTGTGAAACCATGACCCAAAAGTAAAACACTAGATCGCACGCATGATGAAACAAATGGCGTCTGCTAGTGTGTCCGTAAATTAATTATTATTATTATGTATTGCCAAAGGTTCAATGTCAAAGTTGCACATAGTGTATATTGCACCGTGAGTGATACATCGAGTTTACACGGGTATACAATTATCAGATGAAATATATACGAAATCATTGTTAATCGGACCTGTTATAAGTCCACTACGTATTGCTTTGAGTAGGGTCAATACACAGCTGTCCTGATAGTTGGGTTCGTGCTTATACATTTCCCATTGGGAATGTCTTATAAAGTGTCCGACTAATGACCGAAGCCGAAGAACGTCGCGAGGTTTCGTGCAACCATGTCCAAGTGTTCCCTCCAAGGGTATCAAATCTCTAATTACAGCGTCGCGTGTTTGTTGTAAAAAATAAGCTGGTCATTAGTTTGCCGCAATAAATGTAACATTAACTAGCTGAAACCCATATTAATCGAAAATCTTGTTTCAATGCGAAATGTCCAAGACTATATTTATGGTCACACAACCATAAATCGCTACTCCAAAATAAAGTTTGCAGAATTCATTTCAAATAATTATATTTTCGACCAAAATAAAACAATTCACTGAATCGGTTAATGTTTGTGTTTAGTCATTATAAATTGTACAGTGTTAAAGAACGTATTCGCACAAAGCGCTTTCGAAAGACAAGACTATTATTATTTCTTACAAACAATGTTTTAACAGATAATTCTTTTTCTTTCATTTCAAGATATGCCATTTTAAAAGTATTTAATTATATTTGATGGACATGGTACTAATTTCATTTGTTTGCAAATATCGCAAGATTGTTTCTGCATTGGTATTCGTGACGTTCGGATAGTTTTTTATGGTGACCTCAATATCAATGTACAACTTAAAATGAAACCTTTTTATGAACTCAGCTTAAAACATCAATGTGACCCTCTTGCAAGTAGCGTCATTTGTAGATAAGTAAGCAGTAAATCAGGGATTTTGCCGCTCAAAAGTTGTTGCAATGCAATTTGCTACCTTAGGATGTCTGGCAGGTTATTATACTGATACGTCGAGATGAGCCGAGTCTCCTTTTCATTTGTTTCAATGAAAATATACGGGAGACACATTATGATTCACGCAGTTAACCAAAAATGTCTCGATCTAAATGGAGAAATGAATGATACCGGTATAAACATATTAAAAAAAAAAAAGAGACATTATCTATTATCTTTTTTCATATTTATTTTTAAACGATATAATTGTCTGTAAAATGAAATATAACACACAAAGGCACATTTTAGTTCATAAAATAAAGCATATTCCTTTTAGTTTATGTTCAAAACAACGCCAAACACTAAATGTAGAGCAAAACAACACATACTAACGTGTTTTATGGTCATGTTATTAGTAGTTTTCATTTAATTTTGTCAAACAGATGTGAGGGATCTACATTGACTAATACGTTAAATATCTATCATTTGAAATAATATCTGATTAAAATATGTATTCACGTCAATTAAGTAAGCTTCGCTACGTCCAATAAACATACACGCGTTGTCTCCTTAATTGCTTTCGTCGTTCTGAAAACATCAATACTATTAAAAAAAAACAATTATGCCGCGAGTGATTAGAGCATAATGATTAATAGGGCGTTTACTATTCCTGTTTGAATTTGCTAAAAGGGGCCGCCTAGAGGAGACAGAATTAAATGTCACATATTCCATTCAGTATATGGTTATTTTTCTCTGACAACTAGCCATTGCCGCATAGTTGACGCAAAAATGTTTATCCATATAGTATTTACATTGCAAAAATCCATTTTTAAGCCCCCATATACTTGTAGACTATCCAAAACGAAACGTCAGTCTAATATTGATTGTTTATGGCTAAAATGTTCATATAATTGATCATTGTTATTTTGAATTACATATGCATGATGCGGCAGCATAAACATTCTATTAAAAGCATTAGTAAAACACGTTTGATTTTAAGATTCGTTTGCAGTGTAGGAACGGTTTCCTGAGAGATTGTGCCAGTCAAGATTGTTTCCAGGCAACTAATTTCCGTTGGATTACTTGAAGGTTGTTATACCGATACGCTTTGCTGATCCGGGTCTCCTATCCATTTGTTGAATTCAAAGGATACGGGAGACCCATTAATTTTGATGCACGCAATAAGCCAGAAATAACTCAATAACCACGGAGAAATAAATGATGCCCATACAACTAATTGAAAACATCAAAGTAATCGCACTGTTAAAACCGTTTTCTTGTTTTTATATTTATTTAAAAAAGTCATCATTACCTTCGTAATGAAAGCTTACACTATAAACTGCTAAATGCAATGGCATATAATATATATAATTTATTTTATTATAAAAATAAGAAAATGTAAAGTGAAACAGCTTATACTAAAGGTTTATGAACATTTGTATGTTGTTGTTTTTTTATTAAGAGAGGTAAGATTTTCTGTTATTGAAAAATTATACGATCACATATACAGTTGTATATGTCACACATAATAACGAGAGCAAAATATAATTAAGTATTATTTCAATTTAGTCACTCAGATGTGATGGAACTTATGTTACTTCTTTAATATATAATAATTTAATACCATATTTGCTTACAAATCTTTTTTTCTTTAATTTATTATAAGATACGCTATGTAACACGCACGCGTTATGTTCTTAATAGCTTTCTTTGTCCTTGAACAATTCAATGCTTATTCATAGAACGATCCTGCAGCGTTAGATCCGCGCGTTATGATTTATAGAGCGATTGCCATTTCATATGGAAGTTGATATATATGTGTCTCTTCGAGGGACACAATTGTCATTTTGCATATTCCTTTTTGATTTATGATATGATAATGTGTTTCATTGCCCCGGCTTCATTGCATATTTTAAGACCGTCATAGTTTTAAGAAAAAACATTGTATAATGCGTGAGTTGTAATGTTATATACATATAGTTCATATATATAATTACGTCTTTATTGAATACGATTATTGCATTTACGTGAATATATTTAAATCATATTTGCATGTCAGTTGGAATGTTTCGTCATTTATAATGAAAAGGTGGATTCTCAATAATCAAATTATCGCTGCCAAAGTTGCCATGCAAAATGACCATTGCCAAGAAGTGAAAAGCAGATTTCATAGTCGATATATCATGTTTAGTGCACATCTCCGTTATTCAGCCAGCATATATGCATACATTAGCCGAAAAGAAAGTGCATTCTATGATATCGATACAAAAGTACTGTTCAAGGCTAAAATCGTCTTATAATTATACAGTATTTAAAAGTATGACATTGGAGTGATGCGGCGGCATGACCACTCTATTGAAAGCACAAATTCAACCCTGGTGCAAGTAGCATGATTTGTAGATACATTTGCAGTATATGAACGGGTCCCCGAGAGAGTTGCTCGTTCAAATGTGTTGTCAGGCAACACATTTCCTTTGAATTACATGTACTTGAAGGTTGTTATACTTATAAGCTGCGATCATCATCAACATATTTCATAGTCTAAATTATTGAGATCCTTCTGCGTCTTCGCCACTGCATGTATGGGTGGACCTGTATGTGTGACCGACCTTTCATGGTAAATGTTTTAATTTGATCGAAAATAGGTCAAATGTATCCCAACTTCCATGATTTTCGCCAAACATATAATGTTGATTGAAATAGACCAGTGTACGTTGGCAAATGAGACCTTAATATGCAATCGTGCATAATTTTAAAGACAATTCATGCCTGGTTACCTTGCCCCTAAAAGAATATCATGGATATACAAGGCTACTCCGCCACGCATGATCAAACATCATTGCGTCTGGTATTGTGTCCGTGATGTAACTATCAATTAGTATAAGCAATATACCGTAAGTGATACATCTTGTTAAAATGGGTATACAAGTTTGAGATGCAGCTTTCACGAAACCATTGCTTACCAGACCTGCTGGAAGTTCACTACGTATGGCCTCGAGTTGGATCAATAAAGCTGTCCTGATAATTGGGTTCGTTCTTATACATGTCCCATAGGGAATCTAATATAAAGTGACCGACTAATGACAAAAGAACGTCGCAAGGTTCCGTGCAACCATGTCCAAGTATTCTCTCCAAGGTTATCAATCCTCTTATTAAACCGCTTGTGTATTCAGACATACTCGTGTAGAGGATTGATGTCCCGTGTCTGTTGTAAGAAAGAAGCTTGGTATAATTTGGCCGTAATAAGTGGAACATAAAATAGCTGAAACCAATATTAATCAAGCATTCTGTTTCACTGCATTCTTAGCCTCATACCTTTAAATCGCTACACCCAAATAAACATTGCAGTAATCTTTTCAAATGAACATCTTTTCGACCAAAATAAAACAATGCATTGAATCGGTCACAGTTGATGTTTGGAAGTTATAAGTTCGACAATGTTCATAGACATGATTAACTGGTTCTGCCAGTGGAGAAAAGCAAGAAAGCATACTAAGTTCGAAACAAGCATACATTAAAGTACATATTTGCACAAAGCGCTTTCGAAGGACAAAAATCAAAAATACTATTATTTTTTACAAACATTTTGTTTTAAGTTACTTCATTTTCTTTTACTTCAAGGTATGCCATTTTAAAAGTATTCAATTATGTTCGGTGGACATGTTACTAAATTCATTTATTTGCAAATATTGCAAGATCGTTTCAGGATAAGTATTCGTGAAGTTCGGATGGTTTTTATGGTGACCACAATGATCAATGTACAATTTAAAGAGCAACCGTTTTATGAACTCACCTTAAAACATCCAAGTAGCCCTCGTGCAAGTAGCGTCATTTGTAGATAAGTTAGCAGTAAATCAGAGATTTTGCTGCTCAAATTTTGTTGCCAGGCAACTTGTTACCGTTGGATGTCTAGCAGGTTAATATACTGATAAATTGTGCTGAGCCGAGTCTCCTTCCCATTTGTTTCAAGGAAAATATACGGGAGACGCATTATCATTCACGCAGTTAACCAGAAATTACTCGATCTAAATGGAGAAATAAATGAAACCGGTATAAACATATTTCAAACATCACAGACAGCACTGCATTTTAAAAGTGTATTTCTATTTCCAAATTTATTTCTAAACGATGTAACTGTCTTCAAAATAAAAGATAACACATCAAGACACTTTTCAATTCAATAACATAAAGTATATTACTTTAAGTTTAATTTCAGAACAGCGCCAGCAAATATATGTAGAGCAAAACAACAAATACCAACATGTTTTATGGTCATGTTTTTGGTATTAAACATTAAACGATCACATGATATTAATGAGAGCAGAATGTCCGTTAGTTTTCATTTAATTTAGTCAAACATATGTGAGGGGTCTACAGTAACTTATACGTTTAATATTTATCATTTGAAATACTTTTTGATAAAAATATGTATTTACATGAAATAATACAGTTTTTTCGTTGCTTTTACTTCACATACACGCGTTATGTCCTTAATTGCTTTCGTCGTCCTTGGAAAAATCAATACTATTAGATAATTAAAAAATCATGCCGCGAGTTATTAGAGCATAATGATTTATAGGCAGTGTGCGACCGAGAGACACAGTTATTATGTCGCATTCCTTTCAGTACATGACATGACGTGTTCCCGGGCAACTTGCAATTGTCGTAGAATGGACGCAGAAATTATGATCCATATAACATTTTCATTATACAAATCCATTACTCATCAAACGTAATTTCAGTATAAGATTTATTGTTCATGGCTAAGTGTAACCTAAAATTGGTCAGTGTTAAAATGTATAACATATGTGTAACGCGTCGGCATAAACCTTCTACTGAAAGCATGCGTAAAACACGTTTGCAAGAAACATGATTTGGAGATTCGTTAACAGTGTAGGAACGGTTTCCTGAGAGATTTGGCCGGTCAAGATTGTTGCCAGGCAACTAATTTCCGTTGGATTACTTGAAGGTTGTTATAATGATACGCTTTGCTAAGCCGAGTCTCCTATCCATTTGTGGAAATCAAAAGATACGGGAGACCCATTATGATGCACGCAATTAACCAGAAATAACTCAATAACCACGGAGAAATACATGACGCCCATACAACTAATTGAATACATCAAAGTAATCGCACCGTTTAAACCGTTCTTTTTTTTATTCATTTTTAAAGCATTTATTGTATACAAACATGTATTTCATTCACAGCCAATGGTTCTAACATAGTATACAGAAAAATATGCCTTATAATTATTTTTTTACCTTGGTTTGTAAAAAATTTATCAGTGACAACAGTATGTGTTCTGTTATATTAAATTAATGATGTTATAAGATTTTAAAAGAGAAAAAAAAAATAGTAAAAGGAATATATAAAATGATAAGCTAACATAAAGTGAAAAGTATATAAGTGGACAAGCTTTATGAAAATTTAATTTGATTCCATTTTTGTTCAAAAATATGCAAAGTATCATTACTAAGGGCTATTTCTTTCTCAATCTGAATCTTTAGTTTCAGGCTATGTATAAAACATTACAAATTTGGTATTTGTTTTCTGTATTTCATGTTAAAGATAAAATATTTTATTAATATAAGGATACAATTCACAATATTATTACCGTCTATTAATTTTAGTGTGTTAGTTCCAAAACTAACATTTAAGAAGGATAGTTTAACGTTTAGTTGTTGTTGGCCAAGAAAGGATGTCAACTGATTCCAGATAGGTTGGATGTATTTGCTCTCCCAAAAGAGATGTTCTAAAGTTTTGATATTTTCTCCGCAGAAATCACATAAGTTAGAGTTGCATAATTTGCATTTAATTAAAAAGATATTTATTGGTCGCGATTATTCGATTTATGTATTTGAACTGAAAGTTTCTAAGTGTGATGTCGATTGTTGTTTTGTAAGACATCAGAAATATTTCTTTCCAGTTTAATTCATGCTCTTGGTATATATTTTGCCATTTTATTTGGGATTTGGATGGTTCGTTTATGATATTATTTATTTGTTATTATTTAAACCGTTATATTTATTTCTTTACGTCATCATTACCTTGGTAATGAAAGCTTACACTAAAAACGGATAAATGAAATAGCATATAAAATATTAAATTTAGTTTATTATACAAATCAAAAAATGTAAAACGAAACAGCATGTACTAAAGGTTTATGGACAGTTGTATGTTGTTTTTTTATTATTTAGAGAGGTTAGATGTTCGGTTAGCGAAACATTATACAATCACATATACATTTTTAAATGTGACACTTAATAACGAGTGCAGAATATTCTTAAGATTTGTTTAATTAAGTCACACAGATGAGAATGAACTACTGTTACTATTTGTTCATATTTAAAAAATGTAAAAAACATTTGCTAAATCAAATATGCATGTTCGTAAATCGATAAATTATGTTCGCCTTGTACACTTAACACGAACACGCGTTATGTTCTTAAACGCTTTCTTTGTCTTTTAACAATTCAATGCAATTGAATAAAAGTACCAATCCTGTCGCGTGATCGTGCGTTATGATTTATAGAGCGTTTGCAATTTCCCTGGAAGTTGATATATGTGTGCCATCGAGGGACACAATTTTCATGTCGCATATTCCTTTTAGATGTATTATATGATAATATGTTTCATTGTCCCAGTTTCATTGTATATTTAAAGACCGTCGTAGTTGTTTAGCATGTCTTTGTATAATGCATTAATATATTGTTATATACATCAAATTTAAATTTATATTTACTTAAATATTTATAATGCCTATTGTTTTGTATGCGAATATACTTAAAGTATATTTGCACTTCACTTGAAATGTCGTACTCAATATGAAAGTAATCCATGCAAAAGTTACCCTGCAAAATTACCATTGCCAAGGAGTAAAACGCAGCAATCATTATCGATAAATCAATCATGTTCAGTGCACAAACCCGTTATTCAGTCGACATATGCGTGGATTAGCCAAAACGAAATTTAATTATACGATTAAAATTACACAAAAAAAACTGTTCTTGCCTTAAATCTTCATCGAATTTGTCAGTTTTGAAATATATGACATATGCGTGATACTGCACTGAAAACACGAATTCAACCCCTTGAGCAAGTAGCATGATTTGTAGATAACTTTGCAGTATATCACTGGTTTCCAGAGAGATTTGTTCTGTCAAATTTGTGACCAGACAACGTATTTCAGTTGGATTAATTGAAGGTTGTTATACTGATACGCTGTGCTGGGCCGATTATCCTTTCCATATGATGCAGGTAAAACATACGGAAGACGCATTGTGATTCACGCAGTTTACCAAACATTTCTCAACCTCGACGAAGAAGTAAAATGAAACGCATATAAACTTACTGAAAAATAATAAAATCATATATAATTAACTAATTTATCAAACATAGTATTTATAACCTAAAGAGCTAGTGTGTACATGTATGGAAATTTATGAAATATTTATAACGTTTATCATAACAAACCAGCTAAATTATATTTTCGTTTATATAGCTTAAATTGAATTTTTTGGAAACCATTTTATTTTATTATTCTTGAACATGCTGAGGTAGCTATAAAATCAATTACAGATTATCTTGTTACTGCGAGACTGCGACACATTGTGAAAATGGCACACATAATAATGAGAGCAAAATGTTCTCATTGATAGTCTTTTAATTTAATAAAATATACTGTAGTACTTTAAATATTTAATCCGTTGAAACCATATTTGCTTAGCTATGTTTGTAAATTAACCTATACATTAGCTTCGCTGCGTACACTAAACATGCACGCATTATTTCCTAAATTGGTTTCGCCATGCTTTGAAAATTTTATAATATTTTATAAAAGTACCATTGTGCGTCCTCGACCTATTAGCGCGTTATGATCAACCATGCGTTTGATTTTTCCGTTCGAAATTTCCGCATGCGTATTGCTGAGAAACACAATGTTTATGTTGCTTATCTTGTGTAGTATCTGATATGATAGCGTGTTTAATGTTCTACTTTCATGGCATATTCGATGAGACCGTCCTATACGTGTATTTGTGCCAAAATGCTGTCATAATAACCGGACCTGTACATTAGGTAAATAAATGGCATTTTAAAATGTTGCCCACCAAATGGTCTGTATTCATATTGTATGATCCAGATTAGTTTCATAGTGTTCATTACAATTTTCAATCACTTACAATTTCCTTATCTTGTTCATTGTGTGCACGATGTTCTCATATTTTAAACATTTATAAAAACGAATAAATGCTCCAATATTTGTGAATGTTAGCCAAGGTAGTTTTCACAGTAATCTTTTAACCGAGACACTTCAGCATAATTAAATTTAATTAAAGCATCAATATATTTAATATAATCGTTCATTACAAAATGCAGCTTTAAAGATCTAAATGAAATAATGGAAACATTGTATACACACATTGCGTATGGATTGGCTTCTCGTTCAATAAAATGCCCACTCTTCCCTCTGTAATCAGATTACCATAAGACGCCTTATTGACTTTATCAATATTTGTCTAAGAATTGTCTGATATTGGATACCAAAATACGGGGGCTAAAATAGTTATTCGACCTGCTGTATCTAACGTTTTTCTCCTGAAAGCATTGCAGAATGTATTCACTGAAAATTCTATATTGTATTGAGTGTTATAAATTGTTTAATGGCATCAGTTGTCTGGAAGGGTATGTCACATATTCAATCATAAATGAATGTTGTCTTAAAGAAACTTAACATTTGTTTCTGATTAATTTTGGCACTTTGGTTTGATGGTTTGAAAATAATAATGAACATCATTTCATATGTCAGAAAATGTTTATTTCAAGTCATAAGATACCTACTGTCGATGTAGAATAGTTAATTTATTTGATGTTGACTTAGAAATTTAACTATGAAAAAACTATGTTTAAACTTGTATTGATTAACACATTACCAAATCATCCAATATTTAAAGGTAGTTTTTGTGTAATATCAGCACAAGCATCTATTACGGAATGTTTATAAATATTAACATCATTGAAAAGTGAAACGTTGTATGGAATGGCTATAACTATTTCAGTGATCAATAATTTGAACTTTTGACTGCAATCAGACATGTTAGGCACCGCGATATGGTTTAGTTTATAGTCCATAAATAATTGTTCTTATCATAGCGTTCCTGAATACGCATTACCCAAAGGGAATATGAAGAAAATCTACTGTCTGGCGAACAAATGGTGTACGGTATGTACATGGCGTGTCCAAGAAATGTTTCCGTGATAGTAACCGATGCTCTTATTACATATTTAACGCATGGATAATGTAGAAAGCTATGAAGAAAAACGACAGGCACACTTATTTAACGAGTGCATGGGTAATACAAACGTTATTGGGAATGTAAATAATGTGATGTTTGAGCAGCATGGTTACATTGCGCACACGCTACAAAACTGTTCGTATTGAGCCTTCATACTGAATAAACAAAATAGAAGTATAGGTTTTAGTCATATAACAAAAATTAAAGTACAGATAGAGCAAGCCTTTTTCTGAATGTATGGTCTGAATCTGAAGGTATGTACTTTTATGCTTATATTACCAAAACATGTCGACAAACAGCATATAGGATATACCAAACAAATGGGGCCTTTTTATTTGCATAGTATCAAACAAAATAAGTGAGTTGGTAATACCACAAGAATTCATACATCATAGCAAGTAAATATTTGAAAACATGGCATGGCAATATTGAACCTTAACACTGATTTTAATCAGGGAGTTTTACATATACAATTTATAATGTCATGTGTAATTAATGCATTTGATCTATGTGCACGCAGCGTCTCTTTTATATGAGTTCCAAACGCCAGAACGGTTTCCTGTTGGATTCGACCGCCTCGTTCAGTTGCCTGGCAACAAACCGCAACTGAGTTGTTATGTTTGTTCGTAGCAGGTGTATAAAGTTTCGGACATTAAACTCGACAGAATGCTATAGGTATGTTCGAATTAAAAGCAAAATACAATTCCAATAAAAAATAGCAAACATTTTATTGAGCGTTTTTTTTCTCACACATTTCAATTTATAACGGTAATGGGTTAATAAAATCGATTTTAAATTTGTATTTTGTTAATAATTTAATCAGACAATAGTTATATCATTACACTTGCTTGCATAACTTACATATATATATGAGTCATATGGTTGAGTTGCAATCATGTCGTAAATGTTATGTATCTTTATAGACATTAATGTTCCTCTTATAAATGTGTTGACATGTTTTGTTGTATGTTATAGATACGAATGATGGTACTCCAATAATATCACAGTGCGCAAAAAATCGTATTTCCAGTCGCTTATATGTTTTGAGGCAATTTTCCATTTATCTTGTATGATATACGGCACTTATCTGTTGCAGATCAGAAACAATAATGGTCTCATCGTATAAACGTTTTACCTTATTTGTTCTAATAATATTTGTGCAATGTCATGGATTTGTTTAAAGTATTTCAAAATGACATTTTACAACAAGCATTGATTACAATACTATACTGAATATTAAAACAAATGAAATAAAATTCCTGACTTTGAAAAATGTAAAAACAAATATGTGTTCATATTGTGGGGTGTTCTGAGAAATCTGGGCAAAATGCTTGTGCGTAAATTGTCATCCCAGATTAGCCTGTGCAGTACGCACAGGCTAATCAGGGACGACAATTTCCGCTTTTATGACATTTTTCGTTTAAATGAAGTCTCTTCTTAGCAAAAATCAATTAAGGCGGAAAGTGTCGTCCCTGATTAGCCTGTGCGGACTGCACAGGCTAATCTGGGACGACACTTTACGCACATGNATATTTAAAGGTGGTTTTTGTGTAATATCCGCACATTCATTTATTACGGAATGTTTATAAATATTAACATCATTGAAAAGTGAAAAATTGCAAGGAATCAATGATTTGATCTTTTGACTGCAATCAGACATGTAAGGCGATTTTTCTTGTATGATATACGGCACTT
This sequence comes from Dreissena rostriformis, assembly GCA_007657795.1. Lineage (NCBI taxonomy): Eukaryota > Metazoa > Mollusca > Bivalvia > Myida > Dreissenidae > Dreissena > Dreissena rostriformis. The sequence continues at coordinate 198,214 of VMBQ01000176.1, forward strand.
ATCTGTTGTAGATCAGAAACAATAATGATATCATCGTATAAACGTTTTACCTAATTTGTTCTAATAATATTTGTGCAATGTCATGGATTTGTTAACAGTATTTCAAAATGACATTTTACAACATACATTGATTACAATACTATACTGAATATTAAAACAAATGAAATAAAATTCCGGACTTTGAAAAATGTAAAAACAAATATGTGTTCATTTAAGGATAATCATCAATCAAAATAGGTAAAATAATAAGACGTTTTCAGCTTTTGTCGATTATTTTTTAACATATGTATATAACAGCTGCTTATATTAAATCATACGTTAATCAATAATTATAGTTCAAGCAACGTTTGTACACTGCATATTTATGAAACACTGTCTCAGAACAAGACATAACAAGTATTGATGTTTTACCAATGTCAATGTTTGCGCAAAACTATTTGAGAAATAAACCCGACAGCGGTCGCTTTTCTCTTGAAATATTTATGAACACACTCTCTGATTGCAACCGAAAGATCATTTATTGGAAAAGAAATAATTAGCCGTGTGTCATAACGTGCCAAATATTAGCATACATTGTTTACAGATTCAGTATGATGATATCTTTTATAGCTTGTACTGTAAAGGAGAGATAATTTAGCATAGGCAAAATAACTATGCAATACGTGTATTACCGTGTTTCAGTAGTACCGCATGCTAAGCAAAGTTAATTTAGTTTGAGGTTAAAACAAATATTCATGATGATACGATTATTCTTCGAACAAGACATACACACGTGTACATCGCGTATTTAAGAACAGTTAATTTATGCCTAGAACACTAAAATAAAAAGAATCACAATCACACCATAGAAATAAGATGAATGTGATAGTTTGCCATGTTTTACAATTTTAAGAAAGTAGTTTTTGTCGATATCTGGAATGTAAAAATAAAAACAAGCTAGATTCCAATTTGTCTAATATTGTCTAATATTGACACAGTAACCAATTTTTCCAGTTTTATTCCATCTCCTTATTTGGATACATATGCTTTATTGCATTGGCTGAATGCTAACCATTTTTATTTATCCTGAAATACACTTAACGGAAAAATACAAAAACGTTGTCGACTGTTTGATGCACTGGATGCTATCGACAATATTCAATTTTCTAGACCAATTCTATTTCAAGAGAGATACCCTTCGCGCTATAATCAAATCACCAATAGCTATTTTCAATAATCTCGTGAGAGCTTTTGATACTGATGGTTTGTTTGTTTCATACAGTTTCTAATTCATTCCATAAAAATTGTATTTAAAATGATATATGAGCCTCGCTCTGGGAAAACGGGGCCGATGCATATGCGTAAAAATGAAGTCCAAAATTAATGAGTTTTTTTGTTCAAAGGAAGTCTCTTCTTAGCGAAAATCCAGTTAAGGCGGAAATGTGGTCCCCGATTAGCCACATGCATTAAGCCCGGTTTCAAATAGTGATGTTCAATTATATTCTTACCAGATCCTGTTTAAAAAACAAACACCAACTTAAATACCAATAAATATATTTATAATCAGTGTCAAACTTGTATCAACAGAAACGAGTTTTTTTTAATACAAATTTAATATAAGTGATTCATGTGAAAATTGTTTTAAATATGTGTAGCGTTATTCATTTTACGAAACACATGCAACACAGAGAACTGTTAAGATTTTTTTTTATTTTAGTTGTTATTAAAAAATAAGATACACGATAAATTAATTAAACACTTTACATTGTGGGCTGACCAGACGGACGACACGGACGGATGAAATATGAGTGATTAATGCGGTCGAATAACTACTCATGAAATGATGAAATAAACACTTGTGCAAGTATCGTGATTTGTAACTACGTTTTCAGTCTAGGAATTCCTATTATATTTTGCCAGTCAAGATCTTTTCCAGGCCTGTAATTTCCGTTGCATGATGAGCAGTGTGTTATACTGAAACGCGGGGCTGAGTCGAGTCTATTTTCCATATACTGCAATGAAAAGATACGGGAGACGCACTGTGAGTCACGCAGTTAATCATAAATAACTCAATGTTAAATTCAATGACAAATAGTATATAAATTTTAGTATATTTTCAAAATAAGATATTAAAGAGCAAAACCATACATACTAAGGCTTATCAGCATATGGGTTTTTGTGCTTAAATATATAAGTTTGTATGTTATTGAAACATGATGCGATCTCGTTTTCATTTGCATACGTCAAACAAAATAACGAGAACATAATGTTCTTAAGTTATCTTTTTAATAAGTAAAAAATATGTGACGGAACTAATATTTCTAATACGCTTATTCTTTTAATATTTTTTAACAATATCTGCTTAAAATATGCATGCTCAATAAATTAGCTTCGCTATGATCACGTAATAAGCACTCGTCATGTTCTTAATGGCTTTCTTCGTCCTTGAACAATTCAAGGCTATTTCATAAAAATACCAATCCTGTCGCGTTATCAGCGCGTTATGATTCATAGAGCGTTTGTAATTTCCGTTAGAAGTTGTATGTGAAACGTTATATGTGTGCCGCTGAAAGACTCAATTTTCGTGTAGCATATTCCTTTAAGTATATGATATGATCATGGGTTTAGTGGCCCCTGTTTAATTGCATATTTAAAGACCGTCGTGGTATTACGAATTACATTGAATAATGCGCCAATGAAATGTTATATACATCTAATTAATATTTCTATTTACATACATGTATATTCTTATTGTGCCTTTTACAAAAAAGCGTGTTTTATTACAGAATGTTTTGCTATATGTATTATCTTATGTTATAGCATGATGCTCGCTGATTGTCCGAAAGATAACGAAGAACATATCGTATAACCCCTGTTAAACAACCTTAAAAAATCTGAACCTGAGCACACAATAGTACAATATATTTTGCTTTCCAGTAGCTTAATTATCAATTAGATCAATTTATAATAAAACTTATTTACTCTTACTCGTATCGGCCAATAAACAAGTCTTTAACGTTCTGATATGTGTTTAATTAACAACGTAGTCTTACGCCCTCGTGGTACAATTAATACGCATTATAGAGTCTGGAAGCTGATTAAGAGGTTTTGAGTATTCGTGGGACTCGCGATAGTTAAAACATGATGTTGCTGTGAAAGTGTGCGGAACATAACTTGTAGTCTCGCCTGGTTCCTGTGCCGATAATTGATACGAATTGTGTCCCTTTCCTGAAGGCTGCAAGCGATTTCCAATAATATCGATCAATGACTCTCTAGCTTTGCGACATATACTCGATAGTATCATCGGAACTTAAAGGTATAATTGTCTCTTTATGCGCTGGAGAACATCGATGATTACAGATCCGAAAGCAGTTACATTTCAGAGTGTTCTACTTGGAATACTTTGGTGTTAAGCCATGAATGTAATGCGAATATTTTTTATCGGAAACTAGTGTTCTTTTTTTGTCTACTTATATTGCTGGAATAAGTACTGCGTATTTAACAAGACTTGGCTGGAACCATTACAAAAGCTTCTGGAAAAAAGGGACGCCTTCCGTGTATTGTGTAGGTTCCATCGCATGGAGTTAAGAGAATGACTAATTTTTAGAACAACGTATTACCCGGAAGGAACCAATATGCAGCAACTGAACTAAAAACTAAGAAAACAACGGGACCGATACCAAGAGGTAATTTTAAATAGTGCTATAGTAACGATAGACGAGCAAAATGTTAAGACTTGCAAATGTATGAATTGTTGACACATAGTAACATAATTCGCTACTAAATATATACAACTAATATTTCTAAGGCTATCAGTCGAAGACAGAGCGGTTTGATTTACGGTAAGAGTTACAATGAATTTGTGCAGCTAGCCTGAAATAGCCTTTGTTGTAAACAATCTTTTTATCGCTTGTAAATATGTCTTTGTAATACAAACATGTAATCGAAACTAAAAATAGAGGTGCCATGTAGTTTATAATACATCCAATACAATGTGTATTGAAGGATGTTTATTTAGTTGTAATGCGCATATTAATAGCACACACACCAATAATATATACCACATATTGCGAATGTCGTTGCATTTTCTACAGTTTTAGACATACACATGTATTATTATCCCTCAGGGAGTATAAAACTCCTTCAAAGAAAATGGTCGAACGCTGTGGATATGGTTGAAACGTGAGTCTTACGAACTATAACTATGTATACGTGTGCATGTGTACACGACTAGTGCAACGTGTGCACCAAGAAGACGTTCTGCATAACTCAACGAATGCACCATATGAGATTAAAATAGTTGTTACTCAATTCAGATACGAATGAAATAAAGAATGCTTATTATGCTTTGTTGACTTCAAAAGAATAAAAACTTAGTTTTTTGTGCATTTTATTCAAATAAATACTTAAAGCTTTTGTCTTGTCCATTTATAAAATTAATTAAAACTATAGTGTTAATGTAAGTTATAGATATCCCTTTTACACCGTTCACATCTTGCATGTAATTTTGTCCTGAATGTTTTATGTTGTACACGAGTATTTTTTCACTCGACCAATTATTATGACATAATGATTGAACTACTATGTTTCTTAATACGTTATTGATTATTGAATGCCGATACCAGTATAAACATTCTGACACGGAGAGAGCACTTATAATACATAAATGGCGTATGGCAACCGCATAATACGTGTAGTTTAAGTGTTAAAGACAATTAATAAAGTATGTGTTTAAGCTTTGCAAAATATATGTAAATGATATTACTGACTAAATGTAGAGCAAAACACATATTAAAGGCTTGTCAACATTTGTATGGTCATGTTATTGGTATTAAAACATGATACTATCACATGATATTACTGACTCAATGTAGAGCAAAACACATATTACAGGATTTTCAACATTTATATGGTCATGTTATTGGTATTAAAACATGATACGATCACATGATATTACTGAGAGCAGAATGTTCTTTTAATTAGATCTACTGTTACTAATAGGTTCACTATTTTATTAATTTGATTAAAATATGTATTAACATACACTTATACATATGCTTCGCTGCGTTTGCTAAACATACACTCGTTGTGTGCTTAATTGCTCTAGTCGTCCATGAAAATATAAATGCTATTTAAAACAATACCATTCCTGCCGCGAGTGATTAAAGCATAATGATTTATATGGTGTTTGCTATTTCAGTTAGAAGTTTCTATATGTGTGCCTCCGAGGGACACCATTATCATCTTTTCCCTGACAATTAATCATTGGTAATCAGACCTTCATAAATCTACCACGTAGGGCTTCCAGTTGGGTCAATAAAGCTGTCCTGATAATTGGGTTCGTTCTTATACATGTCCCATATGGAATCTAATTTGAAGATACCGACTAATGACCAAAGAACGTCGCGAGGTTCTGTGCAACCATGTCCAATTGTTCTCTCCAAGGTTATCAAGTCTCTCATTACACCGGTTGCGTATTCAGATGTATATTCGTGTATATTATTGACGTCTCGTGTCTGATGTAAGAAAGAGGCTGGTCATTATTTGGCCGCAATAAAATGGAACATAAAATAGCTAAAATCCATAATAATCGAACATTCTGTTTCACATCCAAATTTAAAAGTCTGAATTCTTAGTCACATAACCGTAAAATGCCACTAAACAAGTAAACTTTGCAAATATCGTTTCAAATGAATATTTTTTCGACCACAAAAAACAATGCATTCAATAGGTCAAAGTCCATATCTGGTAATATATCTGGTAATTAACTTAAAGAGAAACCGTTTTATGAACTCAGCTTAAAACAGCAGTGTTACTCAAAATTTGTTGCCAGCAACTTATTTCCGTTGGATGTTTAGCAAGTTATTAGCAAGTTATTATGCTGACGCTGAGCCGAGTATCCTTTCCATTTGTTTCAATGAAAATATACGGGATACGCCTTATGATTCACACAGTTAAGAAATTACTCGATCAAATGGAGACATAAATGAAACCAGTATAACATGTTTCAATAATTGTCTCCAAACTGAGCACACTTTAATTCAATAACATACCGTATATAACTTTTAGTTTATTTCCAGAGCAATGCCAACAACTAAATGAAGAGCAAAACAACAAATTTCATCATGTTTTATGGTAATGTTATTGGTATAAAACATACTACGATTACATGATAGTAATGAGAGCAGAATGATCTAAAGTTTGCTTTCAATTAGTCAAACAGATGTGAATGATCGTATGTTACAAAATCGTTGAATGTTTAATCATTTGGAAAAACTACTGATGAACATATGTATTCACATCAATTATACATTAGCTTCGCTGCGTTCAATAAACAAACACGCGTTAATCCCTTAATTGCTTTCGTCGTCCTTGAACGAATCAATGCTATCAAAAAACCTGTCCTGTCGCGAGTTATAAGAGCATAATGGAGTTTGCTATTTCTGTTTTAATTTGCTAAATGTGGGCCGCGTTGAGACAGAATTATTATGTCGCAGATTCCATTCAGTATATGGTTATTTTTCCATGACAACTAACAATTGCTGCATAGGGGACGCAGAAATGATTATCCGTATATTTTCGTTGCAAAAATCCATTATTAAGCCCACATATATTTGTAGATTAGCCCACACGAAATTTCAGTCCAAGATTGATTGTTTATGGCTAAAATCTTCATAGCATTGGTCAGTTTTTAAATGTATGACATATGACTGATGAGCCGGCATAACCGCGCTACTGAAAGCACGAATTTAACACGTGTGCAAGTTACATAATTTGGATATTCGTTTGCAGCGTTGGAACGGTTTCCTGAGAGATTTGGCCATTTGAAATACTATTTAATTAAAATATGTATTTACATAAGATTATACATTATCTTCGCTGCGTTCACCAAAAATACACGCGTTATGTCCTTAATTGCTTTCGTCGTCCTTGAACAAATCAATGCTATTAAAAAACCAATTATGTCGCGAGTGATTAGAGCATAATGATTAATAGGCGTTTACAATTTCTGTTTGAATTTGCTTACTGTGGCCCGCATAGAGACATATTTTTTATGTCGCATATTCCATTCAGTACATGGTTATTTTTCCATGACAACTAACCATTGCCGCATATCGGACGCAGACATGATTATCCATATATTTGCGTTGCAAAAATCCATTATTAAGCACACATATATTTGTAGATTAGCCAACTCGAAATTTCAGTCCAAGATTGATTGTTTATGGCTAAAATCTTCATAGCATTGGTCAGTTTTAAATGTATGACATATGACTGATGAGCCGGCATAACCGCTCTACTGAAAGCACGAATT